>VYZP01072665.1:0-10272 GCA_013400635.1 Hypocryptadius cinnamomeus | reverse complement strand
TGGGGGACAAGGGGGGACAGAGGGACGGGGGGGACGACAAGGGAGACAGGGGGAAAAATAGGGAAAAAGAGGGAAAAATAAGAGGGAAAAAGAGGGACAGGGGACATGGGGACAGCAGGACACAGAGCAGGCAGGACACGGAGTCCCTGCTCTGCTGCCGGCCCCGGTCCGGGCGCTCCAGCCCCAAATCCTCGATGGGACCACATCGGCAACACGGAACAAAAGTTCCAGAGACCCACACTACCAATGAAAAGTTATGATGTTGGAGAAAAAAATCACAGAAGACAAAATATAACACTTTATTAAAAATTAGTGTTCTGTTTTCTTTTAATGCACTGGTGAAACACTTTAATCAACAGATAATTGATTAATTACCACATTAACTAGGTACTTTGTCTGTAAAACTGACCCTTAAAAGTTAGACATGAAAATAAAACAAAGACTGAATCTCTAAGAAAATAACTTGATCCCAGAATGTCAGTTTAAACAAGATCAGCAATCATACTTGTTATCCTCTAGATATAAAATATAGAAATCCAAAAGAATCCTTTACTCTCAATAAACAAATTAAGTGTCAGCCACCCTGTGAGGTAGGGGAGGGTCGTACTCGTTCCACTGGATGAGGAGAAGTGACACACGTGCAGAAAACAGAGCTGCCGTCTGTCCCAGAGGGAGCACAGAGCTGGAACAGGACTCGCCTCCAGGCACACCCTGTCCCACAGCACGGGGGAAGGTGGCTGCGAGGTGAATGCCAAGGATTGTCACAGAACACAACCTCATTCTGTAAGGCAGGGGCTGCTGGGCACACCCACCCAGTTCAGGTGTATCTCCAGTACTGCCTGGAGAGAATTCTGTCTGAAAATGAAAAACCTCGAGGAGAACAAAATCAAACCAAGCCCACAGTAAGCAATGCCCATTCAAACGCAGCTCTCGGTGACAGCACAGCCCCTCCAACACCCTCCCTGCCCATCAGTTATTTTCTACTTTACCCAAGAAGTGCAAAAGAGAAGTCATTGGAGTGGAACACCGCAGCAGGATAAATGTCTCCTGTGCAGAAAACAAAATGTCAAGGTGAAGGTGAAGCAGTGACTTTTGTCTGGGCGCTGACCAGCGCCGGAGCTGAGCCCTGCAGAGCTCTCTCCTCTGAGCCTGCTGCCCCATGAACACCGACCTGGGGCTCCTGCAGCCCCAGCAGCCACTGCCAGGCACGGAGCCTCCCTCCCTGCAGAGGGCCCGAGGCTGCTGGCAGGGCACTGGCACTCTGCTCGGGAAACACCCCGTGGCCCTTGGCACAGGGCTGGGCACGGCTGGCACCGAAAGGCTCCCACTCACCCCCTCCATCTGCCAGGGCACTGCCTGAATGCACAAAGCTTTGACTAAATTTAGGAGTGAAGAGGACACAGAGTCCTGTAAGAATGACAGCTAATGTAGTTACAGTTCACACCCTACAATGGGGCAAAAAGGCTCTTTTTTCTCCCAAAGGCTACTCTGAATTCCCAGGCACACCATTCATGCACCCACTGGTGATGGTCTGGGTGGAAGCCAGTACAAGTCTCAACTTGCAGACAAACACATATAATTAGAAACCTTTGTATTGTCTTAATCTGTGCTTAATTTGAGCTTAATTTGAGCAGAGATCCTTGGAGAGCTCACTGCAAACCCAGCAATGCTGCCTTTAGACTGCGTCATCCTGCTCACTGCTGCTGCTTCTGCACTACACTGGCTGTAAGCTCATGTTCTAGAATGTCTACAACATTCCTGCCACAATAATTAATAGCCTTCAATTACGTAAAGACTGATTAAGGTGAGGGTACAAAGCATGTGTTACATCTCAACTCCAGTACTCGAAATGATCAGAACCTGGCGGGACAGAGACTGGACCAGGGCATGATTTTGGGGCAAGGGAGATTCAGTGACACACCGTGCTGGAGCAGCTCCAGACAAACAGGACTCAGGAGAACCTACAGAGAAATGGAAAGCATATCTGCACGTATTTCAAACGTGCACAACTGCTGACAGTTCTTACTGATACTCCACATTCCACAAACACCAGGAAGATCCTTCGCACTTGGTAAGAGATTCTCACAACCCAGATGGTTCTCAAAACTGTTTGCTTCCCAGGTTAATTAATCTAAATTCAAATCGGAAATTAATACTACTTGTTGGCTGTGGGAAATAGGGAAAGGAAAACTAAACCAAAACACAGGCTTTTCTCTGCTTCTTACAGTGTAACAATTCACAAGTTGGATCCATTTCGTTAATGAATCCTGTGAGTGCAGAAAGCCTCTGGAGTAGCACATGGATCTGACATTCTCTTTCACACACTCCTTCCCACACCTGTCCTCCCCAGAAAAAATAAAAGCAAATATGACATTTTTCTGCTTATAACTTCATTTAAACACAGTTTTGCAAGGCTATCAGCATCACTTACTTACTCTGTTAACATTCACTAGTATAGTAACAAAAAAAAAAAAAAATATAAATCATTTGCCAAGAAACAGAAGTGCCACGTGTTTTTTAAATGGCATCAGCCTTTGTTACAAGACAGAAAAAGCACAAGATAATAACTTGAAGCTATTAAATGCAGGACAAAAACCCCATCACTGCAGCCTCTGCTGGTGCCTTCTAATTAAATAGCATTGGTGGAGGGCAAAAAATTTAAAAATCCACATCACACTTAAGCAGAATTAGAGAGAAATACTACAAAAATCTTTGTTGAAACTAAATCTCAACAGCTGTATTTTCCCTGGCACAACAAAATAACCAGCTGGAAAACAAAAACTTACAGAAAGAAATCTAAAAGAGGTTGTTAGGATTATTAGAGATTTCAAGAGGCCTTTCACAAGAAGGCCTGTGCAATGCTGCTTCCTGAATGTGAGGAGAATGAAGTGAATCCTGCCACATGTAGAGGCAAGAAAATCCTAAAAGTCTGTTAGTGTTTTCTTACTAACCCACAACATTTTAATTTTCAAAAACCTAAATGAGTGCAAATAATTTTTTGCTCCCTCCCCTGCTTCTATTACTCCAAAACCATCTACATCTCAATTCTCCTTATGAACTCCCTGCATTAAGTTGGGATTATTTTATTGTCAGGCTTTTGCAGTAATTTTCTTTAAATCTTACAGGTGGATTTGGCACTGGTCAAAGCAGTTCAGGACTGACCATTGTGGAATCTGGAGCTCTGTGACTGAGTATGATATGGGAACACAAAGGCAGCTGTGGAATATATCCAAAATATCCCTGGGTCCCAGTGGGCAGCCAGCAGGAATAACCATGACAGTGGCAAAACTGCTACCTACAGCTAAAACATATAAACAAATGTTTAAAAATACAACAATGGCTTTTCATACTGAACTTGAAACTGTTTCCAGAAAATTTCCAGAAATTTACAAATTTTCAGAGCAGACTTGACTCCCACCTCCTGGAGTGCCTGTACAATCAGCACCAAGCCAAGCACTTGTAACAAAAGTGATTATTTCAGTTTAAAATCCAGTATAAGCCACCTCTCTCCTGTGCTCAAAGCCTCTCACAGTTCCATGCTAGAACAATATTTTCACAGCCGTTTTTCTTCTTCAACTTTTACCCTCTAGAAGGGATTCAGGACACAGAACTTGAATTCACATGTTCTAGCCTTAGAAAACACTGTTTAGCCTGTACTTTTCCAGCCACTGCAATTTTTCCCCCGCTGCTTGAGAAATTTAACATTAAATAGCACTTTTAGGCCACAGGAGGAAAAGAATGTAAAACCAATTCCCCAGATTGCCCTTGTTTATATAAACAGGATTTCATAGTGACAAGCTTCAACCAGGGCAACAGTGCCACAATCTGCTCGAGTTTGCTTACTCCAGGTCCCTTCCCTCACCATACCCATTTCCCCCTCTCCCAGGACAAGTCATTACCTACACATTTACATTTTCAGAGATTTCCATTTTCCACATGGAGAGGCTGATGACTTGATTCTTACCACTTTGGAAGAGCTTGCCTTGGAATCAATGAGTTTTAAAGACACTATCCTGGAACACAGGATAGTGCAGGTGTTCTGGGGACAGGGGTGGGAGAGCACAGGTGCAGCTGACTGGCCAGCCAAACATTTCTCCTGGGGGTTATCCCATGTAGGGTCTGCCAAGGGCAGCCACATTCAAGTTCTCTCTTCAGTATCTTGATTTAATAACTGCGAGTTCCACTGTACAAGGCCCTGAAAGGGGAGCTGTCTGGAAAGAGCTTTTCAAACCGCCCCACCTCACTCAGGAAGAGCAGTGCTGCTCACGGCACGGGGGAAACCGGCAAATGGTGAGATAGGAAAGGGCAACCACAAACCGAGAACCAGCGTCCCACATCCCCCTCCCCAGCAGGAAGAGGGGCCAGCCTGCAAGTGAAGCACAAGGTGCACAACTCACACCTCAGTTCTCCGAGCCCTCGGCCTTTAGTGCTGCTTTGTGCACGCAAATCCCCGTTTGCTTTTCCAGGGGGCCGAGGCGCCCCATGAGGATGGCTGTCCAGGGGATCCCTCCCTCCTGCCCAAGGACGTGAGCTGGAGCCCCGCTGCAGACACAGCACAGCTAGTGGCCGAGCTGGCGGTCGTCGTAGGTGCTGTATCTCTTGACGTGGATGCGGCGCACGCGGTCGCGCAGCTCGAAGCCCTCGTCGTCCTCGCTGTGCGAGGCCTGGCTGCGGCTGCGGCTCGTGGCCTCCAGCAGCGAGTTATCCGGCACTCGCGGCGTCTCGTACAGCAAGACGTTCAGTGTTTCCTCGTAAATCCGTGCCTCGGGGAACTCAACCTACAAAAGACAGCACACGTCCTGTTCCTCGTCCATCCAGGATAACAAGTGGAACACGCTCCCACACATGAAAAGGTACTGAGTCATAAACCCACACACCATAAAGAGTAAAAAATTTCTGGTAGAGGGCTACTCCCACCAGGTCACCTCCCTGACCTAATCTTTTAGATTGCTCTAGAAGGGAATGCAGTATCTCTGATTCTTAACATTGGACCCTGGTAACCCTAGTTGCACCACTGCAAATTCAAAGTTAATTCCTGAAGTTAGAGAAACTCTGCAGACTCCTGAAGCTGATCACGACCGTTTCTAACCCGTAGCACGGGCTAAAGCTCCGTGGGTGAAGCCCCATTACCTTGGTTTGCTTCTTCTCCGTGGCGTAGACGATGGAGGTGCAGCACACCTCGGCCAGCTTGCGGCCCTGCCCGTAGAAGGACCAGCAGCAGATCTCGTCCCCGATGACGTCCTTGATGAACAGCACTCTGCCGTTGAACCGCAGGGACAGCTTGTCAAACAGCTCGATGTTCTTCAGCAAGTTGTCATCAGAGTTACTGAAACACAGCAACAAAAGCAGGAACAGGGCTTTTCAAGCAGCCATCTCTGCCTGTTCTGCCAGCTTTCAGCACTGATCCAACTGCAGAATACAAATAAGTAGTGACTCACTGCCACATGCTGCCAAGAAAAGAGGGGTAATAGCCCATTTCAGATACAAATACACTGCTCTGACCCCATGAGCAAACACACCAGCCTTCAGAGGTCCCCTTACACAATTAATAAGGACAGCACAATGTCCCAAACCATTACATCAACTATCCACGCTCGAGATTATCAAACCCCACTTCACTGAAGTTCTCTGGCTTGATCACAGCAGAAGTCCAGAGTTGGTGTGTGCTGGAAGCGCCACGTGCTCTGCATCCTGCACACCACAGACACACTGCCAGCACGAATACATCATTTAAAAAAATAAGTTTTATTGACAGACATGCAATGTAGGGCCCTAATTACTTTTCAAAGCAAGATACAGTTGTCAAAACCCAAAACAAACCAAAAGAAGTGAAGTTAGATCATTCATCATAATCTTCCACTCCCATAGTCAAAAAGCAACTTTTCCACTAAAGCGAGGGGAAAAAAGAAGGGACATACCTGGTGTAGGAGTATTTATTGTTGCTTCTATTATACAGCAGTTTAACCACAGGCTGTTGGGAGTGACAGAAAAGAAGAGAAGATAAGTTCTGTGTTTCAGTACATTTAGCATAAATCCACAGTTGAAAAGAGCAGTTACTTTCATTGATGACTCTATCAGTCTCTCCTCTTCTTTCGGAGAGGTGATAATAGGGATGCTGCAGACAGGTTCATACAAGTCTTTCTTGTCCTGTTTTAATGAAAGAAGAAAGAGAGGAAATAAGAAAGGAATGCTAAAGCTGACATTGCTGCTGCTGCCTCCTTCAGCCCCTCCAGCCATGTTCCCAAACGCTGTGATGCACAGGAAAAGAGCTGGGTTGCTACAGTAACCACACAGCTTACCTTGATCTGCAACCCAGAATCACAGCACAGATTTCTTATCCCTGGAAGGCAGCACTAATTGAAATACTGGGATGCAGGTGGATGTCCTCAGCTATAGCAAGGACAAGGTCTAGTCATACTTGGTTTAAGTGGGTTTAATAGTCCACCCCTTCTTGAAGAAAAGGATAGAAGGAGTCTGCAGTAGTTTCAATCAACTCAAACCACTGCACAGAAGAGCATCAGCCACTGTGAACTGAACACGTGGCAGAACAGGATGTCACCAACATGAGCCAGCCCTCAGGGACACAGCAAAACCCAAGTGTGGCCAGGACAGGTCATGTCCCCAGATCCCTGGGGCAGCACAGGCTGCGTCCCCAGAGCCCTCACCACCTATTTACTAAATCGTATTTTAAAAATGCCTTGTACACCTCAGATTTGGTGCCACCTCTAAGGCCATGAAATAATCTCTCAAGTAAATCTCTCTTAAGTAAATTTTATAAGCAAAACACCCATGAAACACTTCACAGGATGGTTCTCTTCTTACCTGCAGGGCTGCTTGGCACATGTCCACTAAGCCCTGGATGAGATAGTATTTGGCTTCTGCCATCAATGCTTTGATCTCCTGCCTGTGTTTTGGAAGTGCAATCGTGTCATCTCTGAGATAGTTTAAAATTGTTCCAAAGTGCTTCCCACAACGGTCTATAAGGATCCAGCCTGAAAAATAACCAACACATTTCAGTCACCTCAACACTAGAGGCTAGAAAAAGCTCCCTGGAGAGGTTAAACAACACTGAGGCTTCCTGATACTGCTCAGGACACTTCTCCCATTTCACCCAGTGGAAGTCCCTACTGCCTTTGAGCAAACTGAAGCTGGTTCCAGAACAGAATCTGACAGTGGAGCCACTTTGGTATTGCCCAGATGTTCCCACTGCTGTCCAGCACCCCAAAAGCAAAGCCCCAAGTTAAAAACACTCAGCTTCCAGCACAAGGCACTGAGATTGCTGCAGGAACCCAACTGCAGTACTACACTGTGATGCTGGGCAGTCAGAAACTTCTGAGAGACAAGGAAGGACTAGGAGAAAGAATTCACCAACGACTGCAACAAATAGATATGGATAAGTTCTGTGGCCTAACAAGGAGGATTTGGCAATTCTCCAAACACATCTGCTGCTGCTGTTTGGAGTTAAAAAGAGAGAGAAATGTTCTGAACATGCTAAAAGGCAGATCAGCTCAGAAAACCCAGTGTGGGGGAAAAGCTGTTCTAGTCCCCTAACAGGAGCAAAGAACAGGACAGACAGATCAGGAGGAAGAACAGAGGCGATGAAGCAGAGGAAACAGTAGGAAATGGACAAATTCTTGCAATTTTACAAAATCCCTGAAGTCACATTCCCTAAGGAAACAGGATGTCTGACTGCTGCCAAACAATAGCAGCGTAGGATGCATGCACACACAAGGCTTAGCACGGTGCCAGACCCTTTCCCATAACGTGGAAGGCAGGAAAAAAGTGTTTTTGGAATCTAGGTACAGAAAACAACCTAGGAAAGTAAGCTAAACCCCTGCTGGACTCTCCAGCTGGAGCTATCAGAACATGACTCTCATTTTCCATCCAGGCTGAGGCTCTTACACAAAATTGCCTGTTCTGCCCTTTATAATGTATCAGGGATTTAAAATATCCTGTGTCCAGCTGGAGGTGACACACTGCCTGACTGATCCCTAAACGCTGCCATGGCACCACGAGCCACGACTGAAACATGCTGCTCAGGAAAAGGGGGAAAAAAAGACTTTTCAACAAAGCAAGGCAGGCTATTCTGAGCCTCAAAGCTGAAAACTGCACGTCCCTCCTTACGTGCATGGTTTGAATAATGCCACTGCTCGATGTGACAGAAATGACAACCCACAGACTGTCTGTTCAGTCTTTACAACACCACCACCAACCTGCTGCGAGGGCAGGAAAGAGTCCAGTCCTTCCCCAGCTCATTTGGGTAACAAAACCAGGTATTTCTATAAAGCCAAAGGATTGCTAGCACCAACAGGACTTGGTGGTCTATTGTTCCCAGTTATTTTTGGCATATATCATTCTCTACCTCCTTAACGGAGTAAAACCACCACCAAACCCCAGCTGTTTTACAAAACTGTCAGCAATGAAAGCCATACCCTTACCTTCCTTGTCGGTGAGCACCTCCATCCTGCCACTGAACATGGCCTTGAGCATGGTGTCGTGCCTGGTGAGCACCTGCACCGTGGTGTAGTACAGGGAGCCCCCGACGTTGAGCCGCACGTACTTGTTCCCCATGCTGCTGCCCTTCAGCCCGCCGGCCTTGGGCTTGTGTCCCGCGGCCGGGCACAGGGCGCTGCCCAGGCACGTGTCCCCCGACATGTCCTTCTGGAGGTAGATGACCACCCTGCAGCGCGTGGGCCGGGCTGGCCCCGCCGTGGTGCCGCCGTCACGCCTCAGCGGGCCAGGATGGCGGGGCAGGGGCCGGCATCACCTTGGGCTCAGCACGGCGTGGGGTCAGCACGGCCAGGGGTCAGCACGGAGCACGGTCAGCACGGCCAGGGGTCAGCACAGAGCACGGTCAGCACGGCCAGGGGTCAGCACGGCCAGGGGTCAGCACAGAGCACGGTCAGCACGGTGTGGGGTCAGCACGGAGCACGGTCAGCACAGTGTGGGGTCAGCACGGAGCACGGTCAGCACGGTGTGGGGTCAGCACGGAGCGGGGTCAGCACGGAGCAGGGTCAGCACGGAGCATGGTCAGCACGGCGTGGGGTCAGCACAGAGCACGGTCAGCACGGCCAGGGGTCAGCACGGCCAGGGGTCAGCACGGAGCACGGTCAGCACAGCCAGGGGTCAGCACAGACCACGGTCAGCACGGAACCCCACGGCCACTCCACACAGACAGACAGGGATGTCGCTCTGCGGAAGAGAAACCTCCTAAGGACACAACTACACACATCCTGACAAAACACGATTTAGCCATTTTCCAGACAATTGATGCAGCCAATGCTGCGTCACACTTCTGAGGCATGTGAAACTCTTCCGACTTCCTGTTGCTGTATCTCCAGCCAACACTGCAAACACCACACGGCACCAAGGGTCTGGCTCAAACGCTGCTGGAATTCAGCTCCCCCTCAGCTTCCCAACAGAACCCAACTCTCTCTGAGCCCAGCTGCAATGCCCTGGAAGAGCTTCCTGCCTTTCCTTCAGCTGGGGTGCATGTGCATCCCCCTGAGCGGGGTTTGTTGACATTGGTTTGACTTTAAAGTGGAGACACAAATGTCTCTTCACATGCCTCAACACTGAAAAGATGGATCACACGGTTCTATTTTTTGGTAACTCCTTTCATCCAAAACTCTCCTGCATCCATCCTGGAGCCCCCACCAGTGAACGCAGATCTAATTTGAAAAGAAAATAAACAAGACCCCCCACTCCGTACACCACTGTTTGTCACTGATGTCGTGCCTTGCTTTAAACCCTCAAACCCCACTTTTTAGAACAGCGGCATGTTTGTAACAGCAGCCAGACCGAACCTGTGAGGAGTCAGGAATCCAGCCTGTCCAACCGAACTCCTCAGAAGAGTTCGCGGTCAGTTCCGTCCCTCCAGGCAGTTTCTCACTGCTCTGACCGAAGAACAAAGCTAAACACGAGCAACGCAGCTAAAGCCCCTTCCCAGCCAGCGCAGACAGGAGCCAGCACAACAGAGGAGCTTTGAGGCCTCTGCTGTAAACAGGCACGAGATCTTTAATTACCGCTTTTGACACGACCGAAAATTCCCCACATCCCTTCCCGTCCCTTCCTGCCCGCGTGGGAGGCAGGATGGGCTGCGGAACAATGGCCCCGAACGGGACCCGCCCCGGCTCAGCGCGGCCGGGAAAGGAGCGACCCGAACGGCTCGGGGGAGCCGGGGGAACCCGAGGGTACCGGGGCAGAACAGGAACCCGCCCCGCCGCCCATCCCGGGCACGGGCACGGGCCCGGCCCCGCGCGGGTCACACCG
>VYZP01072663.1:174563-192092 GCA_013400635.1 Hypocryptadius cinnamomeus | reverse complement strand
TTTTCTCTTTCTTCTTTTAATTCTGAGGTTTCTGGAATTTTGCCAGAAATATTTTTTTCAGATCCCCTATAGTTTGTTTGCAAGATTAAGTAGTACAGCAGTTGCAAGTTGTTACATTTACCAATATTCTTGAGGGAAATGAGATTGGATTCTAAATTTAGAGGCAAGTTTTAGGATTATTTGCTTCAAACCCTTTGGGGTAGTGCGATACGCAACTCAAGACTAAGATTCCTTCAAGCCAAGATTAAGAAACATAAGTATATATAGAGAGAGAGAGAGAGTGAGAGGGACAAACATGCAAACTAAATGTGTCTATGGCATGCTGTACTATAAATAAGAAAATACTCAGACCTTTTATTAGAACAGCTATATCTTTGCACTTCATGTAACATCCGCTTGACTGACTTAAAAATTCATTTTGGGCTTCTGCTGCTATGTGATGGGTATTTTTTTTTAATGAAAATATTTATCCTGTGTTTTACACATACTTTGTAATATACCCTGTAAAATTATTATCTTATCTCAATGTGCCTTTTGTATTTCATAGTAAGATTATAAGAAATGCTCTTCAGCATCAAGAGCCTTATCCATCTTGGGGACGTAGAAGGAAAGGAGGATCTAACATTTTTCACTCTTCCCCCCCGTCCCCCCCCCATATTGCTTATATTGATTTTATGGTGTGTATTAACTGCAGAGGTATGACTTAATGAAATTTTCCAGGAAGCCAAGTTAGTTTTGGTTATTTTTTAGTGATATTACTCTCCTTTCTGTATTCACTTTAGTGTGCCTGGTGATCTCAAAACTCAGTAGTGAGAATAAAAAGGAGTCTTCCTAATGTTATGGCAGAAGAAGAATAACTTCACTTCTGTGTTAATGCAGTGCATGCAGTGCCATAATCATACTTTTAAGTGCTGAGCAGGGCTAATCTTTTGGGGTTTTTTTTAGTCATCTCCTTGTAGGAACCAAACCAGGTAGTTCTAGGGAGTGGATGGTTTGTTGTTATGTCTACTGCCTAGGAAAGTGCTATGGTCTTAAAACCAGGTAACACCCACCACAGCTAAATTACACACAGATGAAGCAAAATAAATCCTTAGAGAAATGATATAAATTCAGGGTTTGGGAACTGCTTAGCCAGAGAGAGCAAGCTAAGGGGTGTGTCTCATGAGCCAGTTAGAGTATAGGAAATGGATATGGGGAATTGGAGTGAGAGGAAAAAGGGCTGCTGGTGAAGAAGCTAAGGTAGGCACTGGTGCTGAAAATTTGGGGTTGGTTTGTTTGCTCTTTTAAACAGGCAGTCCATTCCAAGCACAAGTAACAGTTTGTGATGTGGTCTGAACTTCCTAAATTTTTGGCAGTATGCTGGGATTTTAAAAAGGTGCATTAATGCTTAAAAAATAATTAAAAATAATGAGGTATATGGAGAGTGGAATCAAATGCAGTACATCCCACTTCCAAAAGCTGGAGTGTGGCAAACTGATGAAAAGAACTTACTTTCTACATGCATATTTTTATAGTGTCAGCTGAATATGTACTTAACAACTGATGTGGTGCTGTTTTGCAAACTGTTGGTTAAACAGGAGAAATTAAAAAGTATTAGAGAAACTGTGTGTCTGTGAGCCTCATATAAAGGACCTGGCTGAGAGGGGGGCAGGCAGCTCAGAGAGATCTTGGTATTAAATTCATTATGAAACAACTGTCAGATCAATTTTGATGTTTCCTAATTCATTTAATGACAAAGGTAAGTGTAAAGATGTCTTGCTGCGAGAATTCATTGATGACATGAAGTTTGAAAAGTGCTTGTAATGTAGAGAGGAAGAAGAACTTTGGGGAATTTCTTAGGTCCAGTGCCCAGACATGGGGTAAATCTGAAACATCTTTGTGATGCCGAATGCTTCTTTACACCTAGCCTGTTTTCTCTGTGAGGGATGAAGTAGCAGGAGTGGGATGAAATTTGTAGCCATGTGCTTTAGGGTGATACAGCCAAAATAAAAGCTTGGAGGCTGAATAATTGAAAGGATCAAAGTAGAAAAGGGTGCAAAGTAACTGAGCAAACAGCATGGTGCAGTTATGAAGAAGGCATATGTGCTCTTGGGACACAGTCACAAATGTTTCCAGTAGACAGAGGAAATTACTGGTGGTGTTCTACAAGCATCTGGTTAGACATCATGTAGTATGCTTCAGAAATTGTCATTTGTTTGAGGAAGAAATAGAAAAAATTGTGCAGAGACAGGCTCCTAGGATGAAAGGAGGAATAGGTGTCTAGAAAAAGCTTGAAGAGCTTATCTGGGGTAGTCCAGCTAAAGAAACTGTGTATGTGAGTGTTGTCTATACAGACACAGGTGGAGTCAGTAAAGGGAGGCGAAATACTGAAACGAAAAGACAATATAAGCAAAACAACACCTGAATATAGTCCAACTTTTTGAAGCTGTAGTTTCATCACAGTAGTCAGGTTTTTGGAGTAAACAAGAACAGTAGAACTTGATGTGCTTTTTCTGCTAAATGTTGGTGAAATTTGAAAATAATTCCTTAATCATTGTGGAAATTCCAAAGAAAACAATATTGTGTATAGCCAAATGTATTCTGAATTTTATGAAGAATTGTCTTTGACTGAACAGCATTCCCTCAGTTTCTCTCTTTCAAGTTTTTTTGTCATTTCATGGTATGCAATGATGCTCCTGGAGTGGCTGTGGTACTTTCTCAGAAACAGCTACCATTTGCTTTTCTGGGCTAATGGGAGAACTTGTATTTTTCCAAAGGGTGTTAGTGGGAGGACAGGGAGGAGAACTTAACCTTTTATGCTCACTCATTTTATACTTGCTACACTTTGAAATAGACACTGAATTGCTTTTAGGAGGGGTCATTTCCTTCATTGACCTTGCAGTGTGCTGGATGGTAGAGATTGTAATTTGGATACCTCCATTAGGTGCTTAAAGACAGGTCGGATGAATCCAAGCCAAAGCATTCAGGAGGGAATAGATGATCTGTCTAAAGAGCTTCTGAAATAAGTGGAGAGTAGGCAGCTGAGGCAGGGCTCTTATGTTCAGAAGATGTGATGCACTGAGATCATTTTCAAGAAGTCTAGAAAACTTGGACTTTGCTGTAAATTTTGCACTTGGTATTTGATGTAGAAAACAGTTTGCTGAATTCCAACAGAGAAAGCTTTGTTGCAGCTTACCTAAAGTGAGAGCCACAGCTTGAGAGTGTGACTTGGAAAAAAGTATCCAAGCAGTTAGTCTGCTAAAGTCTCACTGAAATTTGATGAAATGTGGGCTTGTAGGTCAAAGTACAACAGCAGCTAGACTCCTGCTTGCCATGAGCATTGCTAAGTGGTAGCTACCCAAATGTATTTTGTGACCTTGCTAACAGTCGCTTGAGGAGCCAAAATTTAATCTCTTTTGCATTGTAAATAATATCATAGTGAGCTCTTTATATGTGTTATTTTAATGCTATATGGAAAAGAAATTCTATTCAGTAGTTTGCAAATAGAAGAGAGGAGAATTATGGCTGAAGGTGCTGGTGGTTATATGGAGGAAATTAATGAAAGAAAAATTACGGTGTGATGTTATTACTGTGTTGCATATGGACCTCACTTTGCTTGTGGTGAAAGACGGTTGTGGGACAAAGTTTTGGATTCAGAAGACTGGCACAGGGATTCATTTGTGGCAGCTGGGAGCAAGGAAGGATGCTGTCTGACTCTCTGGCATTTTGTAGGAGATGCACTGCCTGAGATCAGGAGGGACCATTCTAGGGCTTTTATTTAGGCTTATGGGGTATTCAGGTGCAGATTTTGATATTTTAATTCTCTCTAAGTTAATTTTTTGGGTTTATATTTTTTCTCTTCATTCAGGAGCTATGTTGCTTATGTGTCATTGCTAGAGTATGTTTCTACCTTATTGAGAGCTATTTTTTACTGGCACAGTTGATTCAATCGCTAACAGAATCTTCTGGTGCTTATAATCAAAAATACCAGCTGTTAGAATTTAATCTTCCTAGATTATGGGTATGTGAACAACATTTTATTGACCTCTTTGACCCTCTTTTAACATATGTTAACATGTTAAACTGTTTTCTCAAATCATTTGGATCGATCTTCCAAAACCAACAACAGTTTTTAGTAACTGTAAAAAATAAATAATTTGTCTCTGTAAACTTTCCTAATACTGATGTTTTGGGGTTTTTTACCAGATAAATTTGCGCCTCATCTTGGTAAGCGGGAAAACAAAAGAGTTCCTGTTTTCACCGAATGACTCTGCTGCAGATATTGCAAAACATGTGTATGACAACTGGCCAATGGGTGAGTAGCAGCGTGGCTTTGGCTTTGTAACTGGTGAGCAAGGATTCCCTGTATATTCAGACTGAAGTGTCAGTAAACCAATCTCTTGCTCAACATTCAAATTAAGTATGTTTATTCACTATCTGGACAAAGATTTATGTAGAAATACAGGTGTCCTGCTTTCTTTATCACAGTTCTTCAGTTGGGCAGAATTTTAGATGTCAGGACTATTTCCTACTTTATTTCTAAAATCTGCTTCCCCAAATTAAAGTGCTTCTTTCCCCCTATCTTTAGACACTTATCTTTATCGATCGATTTAGAGGATCTAGTACGTGTGAGGAAATGTTGGAGATCTAAAACCTCTTATGTGAGAACAGCTAAAATAAAACATGGCAAGTCACAGGAATGCATTAGTGAAATTGAGTCTTAAGTACTTTTTTCTTACTGCCTAATCTTGGAAAGGGTCTGTAATACTGATATTTTTCCAGGGAGAAAACAAATATAAATGCCCATTTTATGAGACATTAGAAAACTGGATGTTGTTTGTGTAAATATACTTGGTGTCATACAGGAATACTGGCTTTGGAAAATGGCCTTGAGAACTTAAGATGTGTATTCACATATGTGAATAGCTCCCCAAAACAAAGTGCTTCTGTTCTCCCCGACTATGATTTCATGGGAAAATAGCCAAAACACAGACATAGCATTACATACGATGAAAGAAAATGCTTCTTTTGGTACAGGACTTCATTTGGGTTACTGTTTTGATGTTAAAAAGACTACTATTTAGAGAAACTAAAACATTGCACTATCTGTTTCTGTGGTGCCTTTGTCAAAGACATATGGTGCATAATAGTTTATGCCAAAAAGTTAATGGTGATAATCAGTATTTTAGACCTCAAACTGGTCTTTGAGGTCAGGAAAAAAGTGCAGTTTGCTGTTTGATTTGCTGGGATGCAGTATTATGTATTTAGTAAAATATGTAATGAAGGACGAGGTTTTAAGTCCTCTGAAGTATTAGTTGCAGACGTAAAATGCTTTAAAAAATAGGTTAAGATAGCTTCTGTGCTGTACATATTTTAATGTACATATGTACATAATGTACAACATAGTTATCATAACCAAATGTTCTTTGTGTACATTTATCTGAATTGGTAGAGGCAGAACTGGATTTTTTTTTCCTTACTCAAATTTATGCCTGTGAACTTGTGATGTCATGTTCACAGTCCTGTGAAGAGCTTGAAAGTTGCAGATTCTGAGTTCAGAGTTGGGAAGAAACCCAGACCTTAAAGTCTCTTCTTTAAAAAAAGTAGAACTAGACATGGAAATCTCAGTTCAAATACCTGCAATCCTGAGGGAGTACTCTAAATTTTGGTGAATATTTAATTGCTTTTGCAAAGAAGAATTGTCTCAATTTAAAAGAAAAAAAAAAAAGTCACTTCAGAATAGCATATAGATTTTCACAAACATTAGCCCATTAGCTGTTTTCCAACTGAGAGTGCTCCTCTTTGCCACAGGACTGAGAAATTTTGATGAGGACTAGAGTTGCCTTGAAACAAAGACGTTACAATTGTTTTTACTGCCATTTTGACTTGTCATGATCTTGTGGGGAAAAAAGGAATGAAATAACCTCAGTCACATGCTGACAGGATTAAGGCAAACCTCACCCCACCTCTTTTGGCAATACAGTTTTTAATTAAGGATGTCTCGACTTGCAGTAGAAAATGCCAAATTTATTTTAATGTATATCATCTAGATAGGTTACCTGTTCTCTTCTTCTCCTCCCCATTTTCTGCTAAACAATATTAACTTCTTTCTGGTATAGGAATTATCTGAACTTTAAAAAAAAAGGTAGATTCAGTGAGTCCTTGGCTCATTTAGTCATCGGTGGAAATTAAAATTTGAATTCATGTCAGAAAGAAATGTTTCAGACTTCCTGCCAAGAAGCAGAAATTAAAAGGATGGGTAACTTGGCAGCTTAACAGTCAGAAAATACCTGTGCCAAAAGCTAGTCTGTCTTCTTTTGGTTGTGGTTTTACATCATTATGGCACTGTCAGCTGGCTGAATTTCTCTTTACAACCACAGTATAGTGGAGTTCAGACTGTATGGAGTAAAAAAAACCAAAGCAAAACTATTATGGTAGCAGTGCGATAATTCAGATCCTTGATGTAGCACACTTCACAGCACAGCAGAATGGGTATGTCCTTGAATTGCAAGACAATTGAATCAGACCCTAAGTGGAAATACTTGAAATTCAAATAGCTTTGGTTGTTTAATTTGATCTAATCTTATAAACCAGGCTCATGGGAGCACCTGGGAGTGTTGCACATTCTACTGTTGGTATCAGCCTTGCTCCCGCCACGGTCTGGGGCTGAGATGGCTCCTGCTGCCCACTTTCTGCCTGCTTGCTTTTTGCACCAGATGCCTCTCTGTATACTCTGCAGCTGTGGCTTTTGTTTTAAATGCTTCCCCTTCTACCCTTTTCAGTTCTTCTCCTTTTGTGGTGCCAGTTGCTATTGCCTGGATGTTAATTGTGTGTTCCCAGTGAACAGGTTGGTTTCTGTGGCTTGTCCTAATCCCTTGCTGAATATTGATTTTGCTATATAAACACTACAAAAACAGAAAGAGAGAAAATTTGTGAACAACTGTAGCCAGATATCTGGTCATCTAAGAAACAGAAGACACTGTATTCCCAGAGAGACCATTTAAATTCAGCAATTCAAGGCTTTATGATACTTGTTCTGGAAGCAAAGTGCATATTTATTTGTTCTTCACATTGTGACAGGGAATGGGAAAAGAGTAAGAAAAGACCATTTAAGCTTATAATTTATTTATGATAGCTTAAGCATTATAGGAAAATGCAAGCTTGTTTTTTTTTTGAACCACTGTTTGCCACATAAAAACATTGAAACACATGAAAACACACATGAAAACGAATGGGCCTTGGAGAAGCTCCTTAAAATGTATTGGTGGGCGTGTGCTCTGAGAGAGCCTGTGTTCAGGCTCTGTGGTGGCGGTCGGGGGCTGCTCAGGTCACTGCCCCCTCCAGACATGGAACTGGTTGGATCTGGCCATCATCGAACGGCACTGAGCTGCCTCCGGAGGTTTTTTTCAGTGCTGTGATCTCAGAGTTCTGTTTCAAGTGACCCATCACATGCGCGCTCGCTCTATGTGCCGCAGCTTCCCGTTGCTGGAGAACGGCTCCAGTTAGTCAATTAGCTGGTGACGGGGAGCGTGGCTTGGGAAACTTCAGAATGGCCTGGATATCAAGATTCAGGAAGCAATTTGCATGTATGAAATATTTTCTTTAGGTCTTGTGTATGTGCTAAATATATCCTGCAGTCTATGACATCAGTAATATTTATACTTGCAGACATAAAATTACGTGTTTCAATGCCCAGGGTCAAATAATAGATTCAAGAATAGACTTCAGGAGTGCTGGCCTTGAATTATCTTCCTGTACCTTCAGCCTGTGTTCTCTCTTTAGTGTTTTGTGCAAAATCACTTTCCCGATTTTCTTTCTGGATAAAGGTGAGAAAAATAACAAAATATGTTTTTATTACAATGTAACTGTGGAAATTCTCTCTCTCTTCAGACTGGGAAGAAGAGCAAGTCAGCAGTCCAAATATCTTGCGGCTTATTTATCAAGGGAGGTTTCTTCATGGCAATGTGACATTAGGAGGTATGAAAATAATTTTCATTGTACATGTTACAGTTAGGCAAAGGGGATATTTATTTACAGTTCAGTGAATACCACTTTACTGTTCAAGATCACAGGATGGCCTGCTTTATACTGCTATTCTTGTGCATAGAGTGACATTGTACTTTATTGCATATTTTTCCATCTTGTTACCACGAGCTGTTAAATTTTGCGAGGTGCCACCTGCTAAGTCAAGTCTCCTCTCACACAAAGAAACTGTAGTGCTGCTTTTTTTTGTTGTCTTTCTAAATGGAATATTTTGTTCCACCTCTCTTACACTGCATTTGTAGGACAAGCTACTTAATAAATATCTGAAGTATTTTAAAATGCTTGATAAACTTTATGATAATTGGTCAAACAATACTTTAAATCTTCGTGCAATGCAGGAAGACACCCTGTGAATGAGAATGAGGGGAAGCATTCTTGCTGTCCAGTGCTCTCCCAGGGATACAATTGCATAGTTATGTGAAAACAACAGTAAATGGCTTCACTTCGTTTGCTAAAGAAATGCAATTCAACTGTGCCCCCTCGTGGCAGCTGTTTCCCCAAAATTAAGCGTTGTGGTGGGAACCCTTGTTAGAGGTGTGACACACATTTGTTAAGTCATCCCTCCTTTTGTAGGTAGCATTTGCCAGTGGGAATATCGGCTGTATCAATGACTAAACAATATGAGACTCCCCATTCTGTGCCAATTTAAAAACAAATTAACTCTCCTACTTTGTATGTTCAAATTATTTATGGTTTGGTACCTGAACGCAGTACAGAAAGGAGAATATAATATAATACAAAATCACCAATGAATTGTTTTTGAAGTTAAGAGGAATGTGAAAATAATATTTCTGGACTGCTTATGGTGATTTTCCATGAAGAATTGACTGGGATGATATAGCTATTGATTCTACCATTCTCAGTGTTGCCTAGTGATTTACTTATAGATTTACTCTCCACATATATACATTTTTAATGCTTCTATATATACAAACAAGATTATTGTCAGCTCAGCTGGAAGAGCTCTGAAATTTTTATTCACTCTTTAATTTGTATTTTTACCAGGTGACAGTGAGTGCAGCTAGTAGCAGTTGGAGTAGAGTTGAAAGACAAATGTTAAGTCTTGGATCATCTCTGCAATTAAAGATGCTAGTCTTACCCTACATTTCCAGGCAAGGATAGCTAACTGGGATTTACTTTGCCATTTATTTACTTTACACTTTACTGAGTGCTGCTCTTTACCACCAATATTTTTTCCCTTTAGTGACATTTATCTAAATCTGAGAAAATGTTGAATATTTGTTTAATATATTTAATATATTATTTAATGAGTTAAGCTGAAAAATAATAGCTGCATGCTGCTGACTCGTGGATGAACTTAGGTCTATGAATTTTGAACACTTACTTGGGTTCAGGGCATTTTAGTTCATTCTTAATCACTCATGCATTGAGATTTAATCATCATGTTTTTACCCCAAGGACCTTACATGTATATTAGTGTTTTTCAAAAATATTTTCATTGCTGTATTGTTTTAAGAAAAAGAATCCCTAAAACATTGGCTTAACTTCAGCACTAATGAAGTTATCAGGAGTAAGATTACACAGCTGAAAGTGGAACAGGAATTCATTAAACAGTCTGAAAAGACTCTTACTTCAGTTTGTGTTGTTCATTAGAGGTAACCTTAAGTGAACCAGTTACCTTTAAAAGGGAGGTGAAGGGGAGAGTTTATTAAACAATATTTATGTTATGTTTCTTAACTTAGTTTAATGTTCATTAAGTTTTTCTAGCTGCAGTTCTCTTTGACTGAGTTATAGCACTTAGTGTTATATTTGCTTTTGGTGATTAGGAAATATTGACTGGAATTTGGACCTCCTAAAAATCACTTTATCATCCAGTGAAACAAAAGTTTCCAAGGAAACAGTTTGGTGTTTTCCTTTTTAACTGGAGTCCATTTTTGTTCACTTTTACCTTACATGTCTGTGTAGTGTTATGAATTTGAGACTCCTATAAACTAAGATGCCTCGAAAAAGAGAAATTGGTAGGAAAAAGTGCTTTTTTGAGTGAAAAACTTTATTTTCAATAATCACCCCTTGTGATACCTCCTCTGAATGGCCTGTCACTACAGGAACAGCAGAGCTAATGGCACTGGGAGCAGTGTGGAACAGACACCTCTGTACAGCTGCACTGCTCCTGCCTGCAGTGCTTGAGCCACTCTGCTTTGTTGTGTCCTGCCTGTGCAGAGGGCTGGGGAGTTGGCTAGCAAGGCAGAGTCTGTTGTTCAGCTTCCAACAGGAAATTTAATCCTTTAGCTAAATATTTGTACTGCAGTTTGCATTTCAAATAATATTAATTAGGGAAGTAATACATAATCAACAGGTCTCCATTTCTTGGTAGATAATGGTAATCAGCAGCATTTGCTTCCTTATTTACTGGGGAAGGGAAGTTTAACTCACCATGTGCCATCCACATTCCAAAAGGGGGTGAAAAGTAAGTTCTGATGATAGAAAATACAAAGCAACAATGGAATTGAACAGTAGAGAAAGGCATTAAATACAAATTGGGTAAACTGAGAGAAAGGAGTGAGAGCACAAAGAGAAGACCAAGAAAGGATTACTGAGCATAGGTTAGGCTGCTCAGTTGCTGTTGTGGTGCTCCAAGCAAGAAGCTGGAAATTTCTAGCAAGAACTTGTGTAAACTATGCAAACTACTAGCTGAAATTAGTTAATATAAATATTAGCATAGTACTACTTGATTACTGTAAATAGTTAATCTCCACAACTCACTAGTCAAGTCTCATGAATTGTGTTGATATTATAAAAGATGTTCCTAATGTGATTATTTTGTAATTCAAGAGTTTATGTTATGAAGACAATTCTTTTCCATGGAGTTTGCAAAGGGCATATTAACAGACAGAGTTTTCAGTTGTATCATGGTATCAAGTACCCAAAATACATAATCTTTGTCAGATTTCAAGTTGCCAGTAGTTCCTAGTTTCAGGCACAGGCAGTGCTTCAAGTAAACTAAGCAACTTTCAGATTTGCCTTTCCACAGAGATGGCTTTTCCCAAAGTACAGCTGCTTCAAAGAATCTTGTGGAGTTCTGTATCACTTTGTGTGCTTACACCTGTGTTTGAACCTGTGTTTTAATCATAATTTGCATTTATTTAAATAAATATGTAGGCAACGAACATGATTTAATAGTGGTGTTGTAGTGAGGCTTTTTATTGGTGAATCTTTAATCTATGCTGTAGGGATTAAAGCAGAGAGGCATTTTTTGCTTCATTTTCCTCTTCAGGTTTATTGCACATTCCTTATTCATTTATTCACTTAAAATGCCATTTCACTGTCTTTGAAAATAAAAGCTGTAATTTGAGTTTGATAGGACAAAATCTACTCAAATCAGAATGATTTGTGTATTAAGGAATAAATTCTTGATAAATTTATCACTGACTTGTTTTTTTCCACTACAAAGTGGGAAGGTCAGAACTTTGCCAGAGGACCATCTTTGCCTTTTATTTCTCAGAAAAACAATCAAGGAAGATACTCTAAGTATGCAGTGTATTCGTATACTTAAATTGGAATGTAGAAAAATTATCATTTTAGTTTCAGATACAAGCAGAATGAATTGTGGAAAGCACCATTTTTAAAAATTGTATGCTGCTAAAGCTCACAAAGACAGCATTGTGAGAACTACTACTTTAAATATGATATTTTTCACATGCAGCTGATGTTACAGATTAGTACTAAAAGGCAAGATGCAGACATTTTGTATTTCGAAAAATCTGTGTTAATGGATCAAAATATGTTTTAGGAAAATCTGTTTTGCCATAGAGGCTTAGTGTTTTGATATCTCAGGAATAACGATTTGGTGGCTGCATTAGCAACTTTTTTGCGTCCTTATCATTAAAGAGTGCTTAACACCTGAGTCTTGGCATGAATGCCCACTTCACTTTTTTACTCAAAAGAGGAAAGCTAAGCTTCCTGACAGGAGTATCATGTCTTTAAGAATGCAGTGTTGTAAGTGACTGTTGTCATGCCCTGAGTCCCTGATTTACCAAACTTCAACCAGTAAGCAGTTCAAACCTAACAGTATGAACTTTTGAATAGGTGCTAATCCAATTATAGTTAGTTTCAACTGGGTATTTTGAAGAAAAAAAAGGCTGATATAATGTGTTAACAACTCTCCCTTTCTCTCTTTGCAGCATTAAAACTTCCTTTTGGCAAAACAACAGTGATGCATTTGGTGGCTAGAGAGACACTGCCAGAACCAAACTCTCAAGGTAGGCTGGGCACTAGAGGGGTTTTTTACTCGAGTACATGGCAAAGTGGTCAGGTCTCTTACGGGCTTTTTGAGTATTTCAGAGTAGAGAAAAGTCAAGTCCTTGTGCTCTTTTGTGCAGAAGTTAATAGAATGCTTTTGCACACGTTTGTAGAAAACTAAGAAATTAACTTTCTGGTTTAGCATTTTTATATTGTGCAGAAACTTACTCAGACCTTAAAAGCTCTTGTTTTTATTGTGGAAAAAGTAGTCCTGATTTATTTTTCAGTTATGTATACATGTGTATAACAAGAAATAATTTTTTTACTGGAAATAATTAAGAACAGACTTGTATTGAGTGTACTCTCACACAGAACAGCCCCATTGCTTTAGAAATGGAATGTAAGTAAAACTTCCCTCTTCTTTGCAGGTCAAAGGAACCGTGAAAAAACTGGAGAAAGCAATTGCTGTGTAATCCTGTAAACCCTGTTAGCTTTACCTGCTAAGTGTGATGTAATATAGTCTTTGTCTTTCATGCTGCTGGAATAGAAGAGGCCCTACCTTGCTTCAAACACCTGTAGGAAGAGCCTGTCTGTAAATCCATGGAACTGAAATAATACACGAACACTGTCTCATTAGTCTTTAAAAAAAAAAAGTCAAAGATCTATGAACACTTTGTTTATTTTTTTCGATTCCTCCTTTTTGTTTGTTGAATAATCTTACAGTACATCACTTTTTGAAAGAATTCACTCTCCAGAAAAGTTTGTGTTTTTTTCCATAGCAGGAATCTTTTTGCTACCACAAAAATCTGCATTAACCGGATCTAACCAGTCAAGCTTTCTAGATGCAATTTGCACTAAATATGGTTGACAGTATATTTCTCCTCAACAACCTCTAACAATATTTGAGACATCTAGTAATAACCCACAATGTATAATGCAACACTGGAAAATAGTATATTAATAAGTAAATCAAATCTCACTTATGGCCAAATCAAAGGAAAAACTGTTAAGTCAATTCTACCTAAGTCAACCGCGGTGGCCAAACTGGCACAGAATACTAACTAAACCAAGTCTAACTATATATCTTTTCACTGCAACAAAGACAAAATACTATGTGCCTGTAATTTAAAAGCACTCTGTAGAGGGCTGATGAAACTGATTTTTTTGTTACTGTGTGCACTCCAATCGTGTGTTAGTTGAGTGCTTATTCAGACAGCACAAACAAGTGCAGAGAGTGCATTTCCTAGCCTTAATATGGGAGGGGTAGTTTCCTGTAGTTCATAGGCTTTTATTATTGTGCATAAATGTTAGAAAACATCATTTACTAATCAGTTTTATGTATTTGAATATTGGCAATTGGTGTTTTTCAGTCATTTTTCTCATCTGTACCTTAGACTTCCGTGTCATGCTTACTCATTAGAGATTTCAAAAGAATTATTAAAATTTAAAAAGCAAAAAGAAAAACTTCTGCCATAGTACTAGTTTTGTTTCTTTACGTAATCTGCATTTGGTATTAGTGCTTGCAATGGTATTAAAATCAGAAGCTGATTTTTGAAGGCATACATAATTGAAAAGGATGCCATTCTTTTATTTCATATCAATAATTTAAATGTTGATATGCTAAAGAAATTTGCACAGCACTAAAGCATGAGCTAGTTTCATCTAAACCTGTAAAAAATAAAAAGAAATAAAAATTTAAAAATATAAAAGATTTTATATTTTTTCACTGGGGAGGAATTCTTCCTGCGTGAAATTACAAATATGTGTAGAATATATTTAATAAAAATCTTATAAAATACATAACTATAGAAGTTAAATATAGATTGGCGTGTAGTATAATAGAACAATATTCCATATAAATAGCTTTAGCCTTTAAAAAACTGAGTCACAGGTTGACATTGTGTTCTGTACTTAAATGTCCACAACTCTTACAGATGTTCTGTGTAATCGTTTTTCCGAATGATTGGCATCATTCAAATGTAAACAGGTTATTTTATTCATTGTTACTGCTTTGATGAAATGCTTTATATGCGGTAGATTTACAAAAATATTGTTCATACTGATCAGAATTAAATTTGTATAGAGCAGAGTTTTAAAACAAATTGTAAATAGCACTAAACCTTTTCTTTCTGCAACCTGTACTGATAGACTCTTCTGTAAACTAAATAAAAAGAATATTGTAGTGCATTTCAGTGGTGTTTCAAGGGTTGTATTTGGGCCTGAACTGCTTTCAATAGTACTTCTTAATCTGGAAATTAAGTAAGAACTCCATTTTACTTATTTTTTAAAAAGGAGGGGCACAAAGCTTGCTGGAAAATGCTAATGGGATTTATCACTTCAATATTTGTTTTCTTTTCACTTCATAAGTGGCCTGGAAGTCTTTCTTCTGTTGAAGAGGAATGTGAGCATGAGCAGTTGCAAATGTGCAGCTGTGTCACACCCTTGTGTGCTTGTACTGTGAGTTTTCACAGTCTTCCTTTACTGGTCTCAGAGAGCATGGACATACCCCTTGAGGTGCTGGAACTGAGATAACACCATTGTGTGCTCATTACCAAAATGAATCTTGGGAGGGGGCTTTTCCTTCTGCTCTGCAGTGTGGTTGCTAAATAAGAAACTGTAGAAACACAAACCTTCTTCTTTAAAAAGACAAAAGTGTGATAGACTTCCTTTGTCCAAAATGCTGACCACCCAAGTAACACAGAATTAGATGGGAAATGGCTATTACAGCACAAGAAAAAGAAATGGTCTGAGACAGGACATGCTCAGTTAGTTAAACAAGTCTTTCAAATGCATTGATTTTGAAAAACAAATGCATGAGATGTAATTCTGGTTTGAAAAAGTAGCCAGGTACTAAATACAGAATAAATACATGAAAATCCAGAAGCTTCCATTTAAAGTGTTTGGTGAGGTTCTGTAGCAAAGTATGTGGAGTTCCCTTTTGTTAAGGTAAATAAGATGCATATATGCACATGTCCAAGCAAATCCTTAAATACTGCCTGGCATTTAAAGCATGCCAAAATGACTCCTGCAGAAAGTGGATAGAACAGTTTGCCTGAATTTTCCCACCAATTGTCAGAGTTCTGCCCTTGGAAGAGCATTTCTGTTGTGGTGTGAGGAGGGTGGAAAACTGGGGCAGGGGGATTGCTAAAAGATGTGTGCTTTTTGCCTTGTGTGCTTTGTATTGTGGCTTGTGCATTTGCCAAAGCAAAAGCAGTGGCTCTTAGTCCCACATTTCCCAGTCTTTCTAAAGCTCATGCATATGCTTCTCTTCTTCTTTGATGGGAGTAAAGTGGATACTAGCAGCCCAAAAAGATTAAAGCTAAGTCTTTGCAGGGTCAGGCTGTTGGATGGTCTGATAATACACTGAAGAGTTTGACATTTGATTTGCACTGCTAGATGGAAATGATCTTTTCCCTATGCATGAGTTAATAGTGTCATAAAGGAAGGGAAGGACAGGATGATCTGGAGCCCTTCTTATTCTGAAATACCATGAAGGGACTGCATGTGTCTCCTCTACCATTGTGTGTGTGTTATAAACCATCACACATGAGAGGAGTGATACTGTGGCCGATAGCCCAGAGTGCTGTGCAGCCCTTCAGAAGGACCTCGACGGGATGGAGAGATGGGCAGAGAGGAACTGTCTGAAATTCAGCAAAGGCAAATGCAGGGTTCTTCCCCTTGCACCAGCACAGGCTGAGGGAAGCAGCTCTGTGGAGAAGGACCTGGGGGTCCTGGTGGACAACAAGGTGCCCCTGAGCCAGCAGGGCCCTTGTGGCCAAGAAGGGCAATCCTGGGGTGGATTAGGATGGAAGAGCAGTGCCAGCAGTGCCAGTGATCCTGCTCCTCTACTCTGCCCTGGTGAGGCACATCTGGAGTGCTGTGTCCAGTTCTGGGCTCCTCAGGACGAGAGAGACACAGAGCTCCTGGAGCGGGTCCAGTGGAGAAGAGCAAGGATAAGTGAGGGACTGGAGCATCTCTCTTAAAGGGAAAGGCTGAGAGAGCTGGGCCTGCTCAGCCATGAGAAGAGATGAGTGAGATGGGACCTCATCAGTGTCTTTAAGTGTCTAAAGAAGAGTGCCAAGAGAATGGATCCAGGCTCTGCTCAGCAGTGCTGAGCTATAGGACAAGAGGCAATAGGCAGAAACTGATGCACAGGAAGTTCCACCTGAACATGAGGAGGGACTTCTTTACTGTGCAGTGATTGCACACTGGAGCAGATTGCCCAGAGCGGGTGTGGAGTGTCCCTCACTGTCTGGACACAACCCTGTGCCATCTGCTCTAGGATGGCCCTGCTTGAGCCTTCCAACCTGGCCCATTCTGTGATTCTGTAGTATCTGGTAGCAATGAAAGTGCTCTACAACTTCTCTTAAAGGATAGCAAAATTATGGCTCTGGAAACAGTCATGGGGATTAGCTCAGCTGCTGGAGGAAGAAAGCGTGGCCACTGTAATATTAGATGCTTTGCTAAGGTGCTGCATCAAGGTTAATTGAATGCTGATCTCTGCAGTTTATGGATACCATTCCTTAGCACATTTGCAACAGAAGGAACAATGATTTAACTTAGAAGAGAAACATAAGCACTTCGTAAAAACTTCCTTCCCCTCTCACAGGTAAGAAGGCAGGCCGGTGTTTCTGGGCTAGCTAGAAATGAGGAGTGGCTGCTGCTGCTTTCCAGGAGAGTAAAGTTTGTGTATTTTGTAGTTCTGTGTGTGCGCTAATCAGATTTCTTGCACAAATCTTGCTTCAGGAAGCAAATAGACGGATATACTTCTCCATCTAAAACTCTCTTGCTAACTTTATGTTAAGTGGTTAAGCTTAAGCAGATTTTGAGCTATATGTCCTGTGTAAATTGGCATTTAAACAATTAACACCAGTTACACTATTGAAACCGGGAGGAATTCTGTGCCTAAATCAGAGGAAATGCCAAGATCTGTTAAGACTCTTAAAGGAGAGCTCCTTCCCCCCTTTATTTCTGCTGCAGTACTGAGGTTCTTCCTAGATACCCTGTCTTGGCCGTAGCTTTGAGTTTCAAGCTTATTTTCAGAGCACAATAAAAGGTTTGTTGTTACTCAAGAGGCTGATGGTGATATATGGTTCATGATAATAAGCTGTTAACAATCCTCATAAAGTAGGATAATAAAGGCATATTTGTCCTTCTGTGCCACATGTACATACCTGTGAAGAGATTTTAAATGTGCAAGCTAATTTGCTTACCAATTCATTACACTGGACTGTATAATTACAAAACTCTTGTTATGCTCTGGGTTTTTCCAGTAGTTTATTGACTTCTGCTTGGCTTTTTTTTTTT
>VYZP01072663.1:131624-174520 GCA_013400635.1 Hypocryptadius cinnamomeus | reverse complement strand
TTTTTTTTTTTTTTTTTTTTTTTTTGTTGATAAGGATTTGGTTTAGGATTTTTTAATTAATCTGGAAAAGGACTAGTGAGATAGAAAATAATGAAGGTTATGAAAATCAAGCTCACAGAAAAAAAAAAAAGAGTGTCATGATACGTTATCAAGCTACGGGAGTGGATCACAGTGTCACAATGACAAAGAAAGTTGCAGTTTGGAATGTGAAGGACAGCACAGGTAGCGAAAGCAAAGTATTCTAACAACTCTTATTTTTGAAATTACCTGGATCAGTCCAAATCCGAGTTCTGGGCATCGTGGGCACACGCTTTATATTTCAATTTCCTTAGGATTTTGAAAATGCAAAATCCTAAGGAAATGCTTGTCTCACAAAAATAGTGAGACAGCAGAAATATTACAGAGAGATTGAAGAGAATGAGAGGTTAAAATAGCTACAGTGATGATTAACACAGACAAAATGGATGGAGAACTTCTATTTTTGTCTTGTAGCTTTATAGGCCCAGTTTTTACATTTGTAAAGCAGAGGTGACAAATTCAGATTTGATAGAAACATTTTTACATTAAATAAATGGCACTCACTGCCACCAGAAGTAATTTGAGGAGAACAGCTGAATTAGATATAAAAGTAAAATGGATTATTGTTATCAATGAAAATAGATAGAATTTCCAGAATTAGCAACATTAGTGATGCCAAACTCTTTCCCAACAAGGTAGTATTTTTGTCCTTCAGACATTATGTTACATTTCAGTGAAGAGCCCAGCTTTGAGGGGAAGAATATTTCTGGCCTCCATTATGTACAAGCAAGTGCATAATGTGAGCCCCGGGGCCAGCATATTGTGTACTCCAGGAGTTTATCTCCACAAATCTTCTGCTTCCCAAGAAGAAATTTTGGTAAGAGTCAAGGAGATGTTTGTGCTGGAACAGGCTGGAGGGAATAATTTACTGTGTTTTATCTGGTAGAGGATGAGAACTACAGTTCCTTAGGGCAGAAGCTGCTGCCTCTTGAGTGGTGCCACATGTTGGCACCCTGCTTTTATCAATTCCAAGGATGCTGAATTTATAGGTAGTAAACGTTTTGACACTTCTAACAGAAAATACTCTTCAACTACTATTTCGTTTGGATAGAGGCAAAGTAGTGGGACGAAACAACAATCTTCCTTTTACTTTCCTTGAACTAAAAATCAGGAAGAAACAACGGGAGAAGGCTTAGGTACCTACCATAGGATCAACCAGAAAACATCTGGTGAAAAGAAACTGCCCAGCAGCTATCCATGCAAGAAAGAACAACTGTAGGAAAGAAGTGATCACTGCCCACTGTCAGCAGGTGATTGCAAGGATGAAATAGCTCAGGTTGAGAATGAGAGGCAGAAGGGGTGACAAGTTGTCACTTTGGGACTTGCAGCTGTTGCCTGGCAAAAAAGAGGAATAGGATCTTGCACCAGTCATTAGGGAGCAGAATTACAGAGTGGAACTGCCTGTAGAGGTTAGACTGGAAAATTAATGTTTAAAAAAATCCATTATGCTGGAAGCCAATTCTGTATTGGACGGATGATACTGGACTTCCAGAATGAGGGAAATACATACTGGTATATATCTTACCTGGATCTGTCTGTTACCTGTGCTGGCTAAATTAAAGAAAGATTGTGTTTCTGTGCTTTAATTTGTGCAGCTCATGTGTCCCTAAATAAGGCTCATTAATCCCTGGTGCTCCCAAGATTAAGGCTTTGCTGGAGCTGGCAGGGAGCTCCAGGGTGCCCTGCAGCCTCACCAGGTGAAAAGTCACTGCAACTGTGCCCACTGTGTGACAGGAGAAGCACAAAGGTCTTGAGTGGCATAAAATGTCAGTGTGGCGACTCAGCAGGTGTCCAGACTGGGGCACTCCACCAAATCCATGGGACAGTCCAGCTGAGCTGTCTTTCAGTGAATTCGATGGGTGCCCTGCAAAGCAAAGAGGCAAGAGTCTTCTCTTGCACTCTTGCATTAACCAAGTGATGCCAGCCAAACCTTTTTGTTCCTGTCACCATGACTGACAGCATCCCAAGGGAGGGTCTGCTCTCAACAAACAGATATGAAGGCTGCCTCAGGCTCTATTTTTCTTGTGCCCTGAGCACTGATCGTCTCTGGCTTCATCACCAAGGTCTTTGAGCATCACATCACTCTCCTGCCTGCAGACAGGACTCCTCCATGGCTCTGGTTGTGGTTGGGTAGTCTGAGCTGCCTAGAGGAGAGGAACATGCTTTGAGCTTCCAAGCAAAGTGCCGACCCACCATTCATGACACTAGCCAGCCCCCAGCTCCAGCCGCATTTGCCTCTTTCCTTTGGGTAAGACTGTGTTGCAGCAGAGAACCTCACTGGTGACCAAACTAGTGAGAGCTACTGGCCCTCCTGCAGTAGGGAGGCTGGGACTCCTGGGCTGCTTCTCCAGGTCTGATCAGGTGTGCAGATGTGGGTCAAGAGCACCCTAAGCTCTGCCCCTACTGCAGAGGTGAGTGCTGTGCTGGCTACGCTGGGGACCATGGGGAACAGGCAGGGGAAGAGTGCTCGGGGGGGATGGTTTGGGACCTGGCCCTGCTCTTCTTCTCTGCTGCTGGAGCTCCCTGTCACAGTGGGCCAGAGCTGGGATCACAGGCCCCGGCTTCAGCGCCCCGAGCTGCCCTGGGAGGAACTTGCCTGGGGGCTGCTCAGCTGCCAGTGCATTTTACCATCTCAAGGTCTGCGATGATTAGAATAATCCTGAGCTCCCGGTTGGGAGGCTGGGATGTAACTGCAGGGCTGGGACAGCCTGAGGCAGCCCTGTCCTTGGAGAGCCTCTGGGGAGGTGCAGTCAGTGCAGATCACTTCTGCCAGCTCCCCGTGGCTGCACAAATGCTCATCTGTGCCCCAGCCCCTTTGGAGAAGTGACCTCGATTACCACGTTGACCTTGCATAGCTCAACCTGACTACCAGGCAGCAGCCTCACTGCCCCCCTTATTCCCAGATCCAGCACCCACACCTGAGCTGGTGACTCCTCAGGAATCAAATGCTCCCCTGAGCTCCCTGGAGGTGTGCTGCCACCAGTGGGATGGGGGGACCTGAGCTTCCAGAAGGTCTTGCAGGGTACCAGGCCTAAGCCTGTTGCTTTCCTTTTGCCTCATTGGCCTGGCAGCTTCCCCTGGGCTTCAGGATTGTGGGGATTTCATCTCCAAAGACACGTTTTCTTCTGCCTGCTGGGTAAAAGCCTGAGGAGGCTTTTGTTCCTATTAGATCATATGTGTGCCTGGCTGTTCTTTTTCACCTGAAAGTTAATAGTTAAGCCCTGGAGACTGCAGCCAGGCACTTAGAAGCCTCTCCTTACCTCTGGAAATTAAGGCAGCTTGAAGGTGTGGTGGCTTGTTGCCTGTCTAGGTGCCAAACGCCCACCCTGCCTTTGAGGAGGGCTGGGCTATCAGTGATGTAGGGCTGTGCATGGGTGGGAGGATCCGTCTGCGGCAAGGCTTGCGTGCACAAGTTCACAGGCTGCTTGAGGGAGCCTGGTCTTAAAGATGTTGGGTTGGTGTTGTGGTATCTAAATCTCCAACTCAGCTTCCCTTTGATTCAGCAAAGAACTTTCGTCCTGTTTCCTGGAAAGGGAACCAGTGTGCAGAAGTTAGTCAGCTCTGGTAAGAGTTCTGCTGGAAACAGCTGCCTGGAGGGCAGGTGTAGGTATTCCCCTGTGCTCCAAGAGGGAAGAGTTGGCCACAGACAGCAAACATGGGGATTCCTCGCATCCTCCTTAGAGTGAAATATCGCTGCTGCCAGGAAAAACCTGACTGGTCCCTCTGGTCCCTGTAGGCTGATTCCAGAACCTGGAGAGACACCTCTCCTTTCTCAGGTGAAAAAATGAAAAATGGAGAGGAGACATTTCTGTGTTGGTGGATTAGGGCAAACAGGAGAGCCTGGAGATAATGAAGCTTCTGAGAGCACGGCATAATTGGCATTCAACAACTCACCTTTTCAGACACGGAGAGCTATTTAAATGTGAGTGGTTCAGTTCCTACCCCCTGGGATGAATACTCCCTGACTCGCCAGATGTTTCTTTGAAGACAGCCAATGGGATTTGCAAAATCCCAGACTGAAGCTTATTATCTGCTGAGTGAGAAGACAAGGGAACTTGATAGCCCTCCAGAGCTCCTGGCCTTGTGTGGGGCCAGAGAGTCTCGGGCAGCCCCAGCCACGCTGGCACCGGTGTGGGAGGAGAGAGAAGGGGCCCAGCACCTGCGGGGTGGAGCTGCCTCAGCCCTGCTCACCTGCATAAGGAGGTTTAAATTAGGAATGTGGGCATCCCTAATTGCACTGTCAGGCCAAATAAGTCAAAAGGGCTGTGAGCCAAAGCTGAAACAAAGTATTTCTGGAACGGGAAAGAGATCATACGTTCAACTCTCCTGAAGCAGCATTGCTGTCAGAGATGCCAGTTTCCAAGGTGAAAGGCAGCACGGTAATGGAAGAGGAGGAAAAAGGCTGAGTGCCATTCAGCTGGGGAAGCAAGCAGGCTACTGCAGTGTCTGGCATCAGCAGCGAAAGGCTGCTTGTAAATAATGCTGCTTCCATCACTTTGGGATTTTGCAGACTGTCATATTGAGGCTATTATCGATCCCTGGATACAGGTGCTGAATTCCGACATCTGATAGCTCATTACGGCTGCAGTTCTCAAGCTTGTTTCTTTACATAAGTACAGTTTCTACTGCTGAAAAGAGCTTTGCATTAAGAAATGCTCTAAGGGAGATGAGCTGGTTTTGTCAGGAAGCACAGAAGTGACTGGTGAGGGGAGCTGAGGCCATGGCTTTTCATCTGACATTTGTGTCATGTCCTGACAAGGGACTGACAGCACCTGCAGGTCAGGACTTTCCCTCCTGTACCTGCTGCCATTCCTGCATCAGGGTATTTGTGCTTAGTGATATTTTCTGAAGGGTGAAAATAAGGTCTCACCAAAGGATAATTTCCAGAGCAGGCCCTTTTTGTCACCTTTACAGTACTGTAAAAGTAGCTTGACTTTCGGTCCTAGTTTTGTAATGAAAACAGTATTTTTCTACTGAAAACTTGAAAAAAAGGATTGTAAAAGACTAAAGATGCAGAAGCTTGTAATAGATTCTATTAGTCATTTCCAGACTGAAAATCCAGCCATGATGTTGGCATCTGATTCAACAAAAATTCGTTCTTTCCCTGTCCCTTCTTTACACCTCTTTTGAGCACTGAATTCACTCACTCAACATGAAAAATCACCTTTCTGGGTGATGTGACGTCTTGGCAATGCTGGACCATCAGTCCTGCTGTGCTGAGAAGAAGTATTTCCTCCTTATGGCTACTCCATCACTGCTCCCTATTGGGACTGCTGGCACGAGCTTGGGCAGAGGCAGAGGTTACCACCTCCAGCTCTCAATCACACCTTGGATGAGGCTGCCAGGTTTTCTGGTGTTATCGAGAAACTATGAATGGGCAAGCCTCTGAACTTCTTTAGAAAAACCCTATAATAATTTCCCAATTTGTGTCTCTGCATAGATCCTGTAACAGTGGTCTGTGTACTTATATATATATTTTTTTTTTTGATGTGCCAACTACAGGATTTGGTTGGCCAAGCTGCAGCAGCAGGAATCAACCTCCTTTCCTCCTATGAGGCAGGCATATTTACGATGCAGTTGTGTGCAGAGCAATAGCTGCTCTGCTAGTGCAGTCATTACCAAGCAATCGCAGGGAAGGCTCAGCAAAAACAGCTGAGAGCTGCAACACACACACCACACAGGGAAGGAGGAGATAAGGCTGCTCTACTCCAAGACCATATAGAAAAGGCTTTAGTGTATGGATGGGAAGGTGGGCTGGTGTGCAGGTGCATCACATGATGCCTGACTTTGAGCTGGTGTAAATGAACATATGGGAACACTGGGGACCAAACCAGAGGGCTGTCTGCCCTCCCAGCAGCTGTTTCACAGCCACGCTCTTAGATTCCTCTTCCAGCGCATCCCCTCTTTTGGGATTTTTGCATTTGTCTTATGCCAAGTTACAGGATTGCTTCCACCACGTGTTTAGAAGGAGGGAAGAGAGATTTTTCTCTGAGCATGTTAATGCAACCCTAAGCTGACATAATATCCCTGTTAGGGAAAGGGCAGACGATAAAGCAGCTTGCACTGACTTTGCCCTATTTAGCTTCACTGCTGTGTTGGTCCCTCAGCAATCCATCTGCATCTGTCTCAAGACCTGAGGATCCACCTTATCTGAGTACTTCAAGCTCATGTATTAAATGATGCTGCTGTGCAAACTGGACTGTTAAATCTGTCAAGCCTACCTGGACTCTTGGAGAGCTATGGCTGTCAGATAGATCTTGCTCAGTCTTCCTCTGCCCAGACTACCCTGGGATTCATCAGCAAACTGAAAATTGCTGCACAGTTTCCTTTCCTTCCCTTCAAAGGCTCCTTGGTCAGCTCTTGGGAGCTGTTTGGTTTGGCAATTGCATGTTGTTCTCTCAGCAGGCACCTGTTCTGCTGAAAACATTTTGGAAATCAGATAGGCTGATGCTCATTTACATGAAGGACTGCATGTGCCATGAGGGAGGTTTCAGCATCAACAGATGGGAAATTTGCATGTGGATGGAGCCTTCATGCCTTTGTGTCAAGAGGGATGCAAAGGGCTCACAGCCCATTGAACCTGGATTACATTTGCATCTTAAAATCAAAGGAATTCCTAAAGGATAGGGGACAGAGTCCTACCTGAGCACCACAGAGGAGTAGCAACTGCAAAAGGACTCATGAAGGAGCTAAGACCTTTCAGAATCTCCTCCAGAAGAAATCATTTGCAATAGTTTACAGAGTGCTGAAGACCCAGTTGTCAACACAACTGTTTTAGAGTCTTTAATTAGCTGAGACTTCATTTTGTCAAGCTATCCTTGTTGCAGGAAATGATAATGCACTAACAGAAGCAGCCAGTGCAAGGCTATTGATTTTTAGGTGTGTGCTGAAAAATGAGGAGCACAGGAAGCAGACTTGGCTGGTCTCCAAGGACTGCCAATAGAGAGGAGTAGCAAAAAGAAAAAGGTACTGAGAAATGTGGCCTCGTCTTGTTCCTATAGGAGCTCGTGGAAAGTTTTCTCTTGACTCCAGTCATTACTTTGTTTGCATTTGGCCCCTGTACCAAACATGGTGAGAACTCTGATGGAAGTTTCCCAGTGAAAGACTTTGTCCCTTTTCTGAATGAAGGATATCTCTGTCCTTTTCAAGATCAGAGTCAAGTCCCTCTGGGAGGAAGATCCCCCTGGATATCTGGGTAAGTCAACAGGCTGGATCAATCTTCCCCTCCCACAGTTTTCATTTGAGGACTTCCTGCAAGGGGCTACAAGGAGACAGCAGTCTTTCTTTTGGTGGCTTGTTGTTCTGCTCTGCCCATGGTGCACATGCAGCCATGGATGGGACCTGAGGACACTTTTGTCGCCCAGATTATTATAGTACCACTTCACAGGTTCTGTTAAATTTCTCCTAATCTTTGTCATGTCTGCTGTTTGCAAAAGCAAGCTACTGATCTCACAAAGACTAGTGTTAGCACACTTCTAAATAATTACTGAGAAGAGGACAAAATTTGTGGAGAGAGGAGAAATTAGTAGTGCCACCAGACACCAGCTTTTCAAATTTACCATCCTCTTCCTACTCTCTGCTGTGTTGAAGAGTAAAAGCAAAAACCTGTCTAGATGATCGGAGGATAACAGGTTGTGCTCTAGCCACAGCCCCGTACGTGGGGTGCCAGGGGCCATCGTGGGCACCTGTCCTGTTTAGCATTGTTAACCAATTACCTGGAGGAGGCAACAGAGGACGCTTGTCAAGTCTCAAAGCTGACCTTGCTCTGGGCAGCAGGTTGGACTAAAGATCTCCTGAGGCCCCTGCCAGAAGTATCCAAGGTTCCTAAGATGAACAAAATGCTGAACCATTGTTGGAGCTACAAACTACAGCCTGGTGCATTACTTACCCTCTCACACATGTGGCAGCTCCAGCCTTGTTTGGTGGGTATTTGGTGTGTGTATGGTGTGTATCTATTTCCAAATGGTTTCCTGACAATCACAAAAAACCCCAGAGATACTTCCATTAAAAATGGCTCCAGTGTGAGCAGTCATACCAAATGACGTGGCTGACTGCTTCAAAAGCTATTTACTCATAACTTTTCCCAGAAACCTTCTTGCTTAAAACCAGGGAGAAGTACAAAACTGGTTGTCACTATGGAAAAGGCAGTCCTGCTCTTTGAGGTGGCCCTGGGGAGGATGGGAGGGGCAGGAATAGCTGCAGCATCCTCTGAGGAGGCTCAGTGGGGACAGAAAAGGAAAACAGTGATGTGCATGCAGGGGGCAAGAGGAGGAGAAAACCTCTCTCTGGCCCTGCCTGGAATGATGGCAGGTGATGAGGACCCCTGCGTACTTAAAAGCTTTTGCCTTCTAGATTGGAGTGAGGCAGGCAATCCATATCAAGGTAAATGTAAGAAAGGTCAGTCTGAAAAGGGTAATTTATTTTCTCTCTTACATTTAACAGTGTCTCCAATTCAGGTGATTCTGCCAAAAAAACACATGGGCAATGAGACAGGAGTAGGAGGAAGTTTGTTTCCTGTCCAGGCCATTTTTTCCTCTGGCAGATATCTCATAGCTTTAAAAAAAAAAAGGTACAGGTTCTGCTAAACAGCCCTGGCTTTCCTGTGCATCCTCTACATGAAAGTGGTCTCCAAGCCCCTAAATCAATACATTCCTTCCTGTCCTTCTGAGATCACTTGTCTCCCGTGACTTCACTGCTCTTGCTGCAGACTGCTGAGCTCACTGCTTTGCCAGCTGAGCTGCGTGCAGCGAAAGAAACCTTTGAATTCCCATGTCCCAGCTCAGTTTGCTGGTTCAAAGGCATCTTCCTCCTTTGCCACAGCAAAGCCCAGTCCCTGGAAGCTGCAATTCATGCTGCCACTCCAGCCCCTGCCATATCACCATTTGCCAGTGGTGGCATAACAAGAATGCAATTCCTGATGAATGAAAAAACCTTCTTTACAATTGACTGAAAGTGCTCCTAGCCTTCTCTACGAGCCCATGCAGTGGAAATCCAGTGTTTATTTTGGAAGGTAGAGGCGGGGGCAGTGCTGGATCCCCCTCCTGTCCCTGGCTGTGCTGTACTCCCAGTTACTCCTGCACCATCCTGCAGCGGGCAGTAGAGGTGACTGAAAACACTTTTACTCCCTTTAAGGTGTTTTGGCTACCACTTTAGCTGGATTTTGAGCTTTTGGATTTTGGAGTCAGATGATTTTAGATTATACCTTGATATAATGTTCATGGAATGCCTGGGGAAAGCCCTCCTGAGCTCCACTCAATTGCCCCTGGGTGTGTGCCCCATGCCAGGGGCTGCTGCCTCCCCTTCAGCTCTCTGACCTTGTCAGGACCTGCCAGTGCTGCTCCCAGGCTCCACAGCAGAGACAGGGACGGGGGCAGGTGGCACACACCACAGCTTTCACAGGATCAAGTGGATTGTTTGTCTGCTTGTAAGGAAAGGGCAAAAAAGAAATGCATCTATTTCACAGCAGTTTCTGCAGCTGAGCCACTCATGGTGGAGTTTCAGGGACAGAGACAGCACTTCCCACTGCTGCAGCCCTGAGCCTCAGGGTGCCCACACAGCCCCAGAGGCACCTCCAAACCAAGCAGCAGGGGATGAGTGAGGGACAGCTGTCCTGGGGTGGCTTTATGTCCCTAAACCAGGAAAATAGCTCAGCCCAGGCCCTTCCCCAACCACAGACCATGTGTGCACACATATGTTTGTTCTGGCATGTCTTTCCTAGGGGTGAATTTCATCCTTGATACAGAAGGCTTCCTGAGCCACAGGCATTGGCTATGTGGTGAGAGGTTGTCTCCAGGAGGCTGTACTGGCACCTACAAGCTTAAAAATTTTCCCTCACCTTCATAATTGACATAATTATCCAATTACAGGAGCGAGATGTTGACCGAGATTGATGTCAAAGGGGGAGCCAGGAGGATGGCTGCAGTCAGATGAAAATCTGGCTGAAAAGCAAAATCCCTCAGCTGAGGCTTCTGCTTGAACACCAGGAAATTTCCCTTTGTCCCTGCCATTTAACAGAGCCACTTCCATTTTCTGCTGTCCCTGGTTTTCCACAGGAGCCAACCGGGACTCCTGGCAGAGGATGTGTGTTCTTTTGTGACTTCAGGAGCACAGAAAGCCTGTCAGTGTGCCCTGGTCTGGCCCTGATAGATGGGCTATTCCTGCCATGGGAGAGAATCCTGAAGGCAGCACGAGTGTCAGGGTACAGCATGTGCTTCACCTCCTATAAACCACGAAGAAGAGGGAGAAAACTGGAGGAAATTCATCCTGGGGTGTATTTTGCTTATATGCAAAACTTTATTTTGTTGGCTATTTCATGATGGCAGAGACTGCTCCAGATCAGAAGGGCAGCTTGGCTGCTGATGCTCTGCCTGCAGAGAAGGGCATGGCTGGCTGTGGTGGCTGCAGGTAACTGGTCCCTGTTTCCCTGCAGTGTTTCCCTGTTTCCCTGCAGCTGCCTCCTCAGCACCAGCAGACTGCAGTGAGACACAAAGGGGAGGCTGCACACATCCCCGGCAGCACACAGCATGCTGGCTGCAGGAAAGCAAAGGAGGGATGAACAGTGGCCTCTTCCCTGCCTGAGGAACCACCCCTGGGCTTTGCCCATCTATTTTTAAAGTACATTTTGTTGAGACTGGTCTCTGTGCAGTGGTGCAGAACCACAGCTGAGCTCTAAAGAGAAGAAGGCATTTGGGCTCCTGAACAGGCTTCACTGAACTGAAGTTGCCAGAAGCAAGTTTCAGAGGGGTTTCTGGCCCCTTCCCTGCCTGCTGCTGCTGGCATGGCCTCAGCATCCCTCTTCCTGCACTGGCCTATTGACCGTGTGGCTGGACACAGGAGACGCTGGTCTTGTTCATGCCTCTTAATGGTATTTTTTAATTTGCTTTTCGATCTCTTTTAGTGCCATAGATCTAACAGGCTGTCACCACCTTGTAGGGCAAGGCCTCCTGTGCCTTCCTCTAAGGAGAAAAGGGAGGGAAGGCATAAGTTATCCTTGGCGTAGAGGTGATGGGCTGTTTCCCCCGAGCCCCTTCTCATCTTTGCTGTGTGTGCTGTAGGTGTGCTCTTTGGGAAGCACCTTGAGTGTCCCTCTCTGTCCTGGCAAGGGGGAGGTGAGAGGAGAAAAGCAGAAAGCTAGAGCTGCAGAGAGCTCTGGGGCCCTTGGGTTGGGCACCGCCTGCACATGGTTCATGTTGTTTTGCTGTGACCACTGCCAGACAGAGCAGAAGGAAACATGGCAAGAGAATGGTCACCCTGCTCTTCTCCTGAAGTCAGAAACATTCCACAGATGACACCTGGCATGAGCCTGGCAGGCAGCAGTGCTGTCCCTTAGAGAGGAATGGACGAGCCTTGCCCCCCAGCCTGACTGCTCCAGGCCACTTGTGCCCTCCTCCCCCAAATAAGATGGATAAAAATGTCAAAACAGGCTTTGTCCTGGACTCAGGTGGAGCACAGCTTTTTCTGCAAGGGAGGCTCAGCTAAATAAGGCTTAACTGACTCTTTTCAAGGAAACTGAGGAAGCATGGGCAGTAGGTGAGCTGGGACCCGGTGCTGGATGAGTGAAGGGCCTGCTGGCCATGAGGATGGCTCTGGAAGGCTCCCCAAGCCACCAGAAGTGTGGAGGGAGGGCAGATGCAGAGTCAGTGGTCAGCAGTCAGACACTCCCATTCTGGGGCTGGGTTGGGGCCGTGGGTGCCAGCTGAGGAGCAGGAGGCTGAATTCCTATTTAAAGGCTTTTCCATCCTTATTTTCTGTGACTCTGCTTCTGTGCTTGGGGATGGATTTCTTTGTCAGCCATAGAAATAAGAAAGTCTGTGTTAACAGGAGATCTTTATCCCTGGATATATGTATTTGACCTTTTACTCTCAGTTGCCCGGGACATGCAGTGAGCCCAGAGCTACCTCTTCACATCTTCATAGAAACCACTGCTGTTATGGCACAAACACTTAATTTTAGCTTCGATTTCTGAGGAAATGAGGTCCATAAACTCACACAAGGCATCTGTCTCACCAGCCAGGGACCCAAGCTGGGTCTGCTTGCTCTCAGCAGCTTCTGATACCACTGATCAACTCTCTCAATCTGCCAGCCAGGTGTCATTCCCAGCAGTGGGAAGATCATCCAGGTGATGTCAGGAGTGATGGATGGCTGTGTGGGTGAGAGGTCTGGAGACCCAGTGGGGAAGGCAGAAGTGTGAGCTGAGCTATGCATTGCTAGTGGGATCCACTGCTGGCCACACAAGGAGCTGGGGGCAGGACACCAGCATGTGGAGATGACCTGCCTCCCACCGGAGCTGCCAGGTAAATGGATGCCAGCTGGGGACAGAGGTGGGAAATAGGACATGACTTCTGCTGTGATAAGATTTTGGACCCAGTTCTTGAGGAAATCTGTCTTTTCTTCCTCTGCCATCCCCAGGAAAACTACTGCCTGCAATGTGGGGCTGAGCTGGACAGCCGGGAGAGGCAGAGGTGGGGGAGAAGCTGCCGGGGGCTGGCCTGGGGGGCACAGTTATTTCCCCCTGTTTCCCCGTGGTCAAATCAGGGCAATGCATTTGCATTTTGTGTGAGGTCAGAGGCTCATAGCTCTTCACCTCCCTCGATGCCTGGCCCTGCCTCGGGGATCTGCCTGCCTTCAGGCAGCCACATGTTCAGTATTTCCACTCCTGTTGCGTAGGCTGGAGCGCAGCTTGGGAAATCCTGATTTATATTGCCAGGGAGTGCAGAGTGTGGCAGACAGAGGCCAGGGCACCACTTGGCATAGAACAAGGAGACAAATGCTCCTTTCTTCTCCTCTGGATGTGCTCTCTGAACTCAGGGCACCCTGTGTTCATGGACTCCAAGCTGCAGGAGGATAGAGTGCCATGAGGAAAGGTTTTTCCATTTTGAATTCAGTTTTTTGCAGAGTAAATCCTGCCTCATTTATCCCCTTTTGTGTTTTTCTGACCCTTTAAACATGTAGGCTTCTTTAAAAAAAAAAAAACTTTGTGAGATTTTACCCTGAAATAGCTCCAAATCTCATAAATTCAAAACACACTACTATTCAGCTGCCAAGCATTATAATCCTCAGGGTGAGACTGCAGAGGGAAGCACATTTAGATATTACCAGGGCTTGCTTTGCCACATCACTGGTTTTACGGGAATAAAACTGTCTTGCAGACTGAGCTCCAAGAGCCGGTGGCTTAATAACCTTAACTTTCTCTTGAGTGTTATAATAACATTTTCAACAGATCCCAGGTGAAAAGTAACCTACTCTGACTTATAGATGCCATTTTGCTGTATCCTAACATCTAGCCAATATTTAGAGGCTTGAAAGCTATTTTCATCTGGAGAGAAAACAGCCCCAGGGTGGTATCCAGCGTATTTCAAGTATTTTTTCTGCTGTTGCTTAGCATTTGTGTTTGTTCCCATTGGTTTTTTCACTCCCCTTTCTAACATTATGCCTGTTCCAATTTGTGAATATCCAAGCAAGCTGTTTGTTGTCTGCAATGATGTAGAAACTGCATACATCTAATATTTGTCTGGAGAAGTAGCTTTTGTGCCAGCTGACACGGATGGGAACTCCAGGCTCCCACGTGACAATGAAGCTTTTCCATGGGACAATGAAGCTTTTCAAGAGCAAAAAGATGACCAGGTTTTGACTGGTGACCTCCTGTGAACCAGATTAGGGTATGCCAGAAAACACAAGTTTGAAACCCTGAAAATCTTTTTGACCCCAGCTGATGGAGTCGACTGTGCATACATCTGTTTGCGTGATGTGACTGTGCTCCCCTCAGACCCCACAGAGGAGCAGCCTTCCTCTGCCAGGACTTGCTCTTTCAAGAGTCTTTTCCCCTTCCCGAGCCTTTCCAAATCAATTAGCTGTGAAGCTGAGCCCTGGGGTAAAACCTACCACACCCAGGGGGTTTATATCCCCAGCTTTATCCCCCATCCCAGGGCCTGTACAGCCCCTTCCATGAGTGTTCATCACTATGATGACTTCGGTAATGTGGAGTGACTGCATGTACTCATATTTTCAGAGCAAACAATGTCATGATACACTGGGGCCAAAGCATGGGGCAGTGGGGATGCAAAGGTGGGGGGATATGAACCATCCTTCACTTCCCACCTTCCCAACCCAAGTAGTTTCCAAGAGGCAGCAGTGTTGCAGACCAGCTCTAGGGACGTCCTCTCTCACTGGACCATGGGAGGAAGGATGCAGAAAAATCAATGGGCAGCATCCATTTACTGTAATGAGCTTTTGTTTGGGTCAATGGGCTTCCTCCTCCTATTAATCACCACTGCAGTACACTGTGCAAAGGCAGCACTTGAAGCTAAGAGAGAATAAAATCCCATCCCTTCAGGGAATGAAGGCAACCCATTAGCTATGCTCTCTCACTTGCATAAGTTCTGTCTGTCTGTCTGTCAGTCTGTTGTGACTGAGGTTACAAGGGGAGGAAGGGCTGGGCTCAGTTTAAATATCCATTTATCATTGCAAGGATTACTCAGAAAGAAGTGGCCAGCACACAGGTTTCCCTGAATAATCCTTGACATTTCCAAGAGTCAGACATTTCCCCGTGCTATTCAGCATCCTGACAACCTTTTCTTCTGACTTAGCTGGTGATGAAATTAGATTTTAAAATTACCTGGTAGCCCTTGCAGCTCCTTATGGAGAAGTGTCTATCAGGAGTTTGTCCTATGATGAGAGCTGGGTGAGGTTCCTAGCTGAGTGCCACAAACAGCCCCTTGGCCCCGTGTTCTCCCAAAATCCCTCTGGGAGCCAGCTGCCACACATGCTCACCCAGACCAGCCAGGTTGCTGTTCATGCTCAGTGATGAGGAGTGGCCATGCTGCCTCCATAGGTGTGTGGGAACCAGATTTTCCACCCCCAGAGGAGTCTCTCAAATGCCTTTTCCTGTGGAAGGCAGCAGCGGTGAGGTGCCCATAGAGGGAAAATTGCTTGGCCACCAGTGCTGGACCTGGGTGCAAGACCCAGGTGCTGGTGGGAGTTGGTGAGAGCCAGGGCTTGGCTTCCCCAGGCTGATGAGCCTGTGAGTGGGTAATAAAACTCTTGGTGATTAACAGGCTTCTGAATGGGGCTAGGACTTGGAAGCAGTCCAGGGAAACAGGAGCTGCTCACGGCTGTGCCATGGCACACAAAGGAGCTACAGCCCTCGCTCGGATAAATTATTCATTGCCACTTTCCCAGCTCAGCTCTCTTGATGACCTGGTACCACTGATGAAAAAAGGCCTGCAGGGAATAATGGACAAGGTGGGACTGAAAAATCAGAAAGCTTGGACAGAGGCTTAGCATGCAGGAGAAAATCATGTCAAATGGAAAAAAACAGGAAGAGACAAAGACTGAATTGGGAGGTGGAAAGGGAAAAACCTGGTGGAGAACTACTGGAAGTGATGGGAGCTGTGAAACTGGCACCAGGAGAGGAACAGTTCTAGAAACTGCAAGGACTGGAGTGCACTCCCAACATTTTGCCCAAGTCAGGAATGAGTGGGTTTAAGATGGCTTCACTGAACGGGTCAGGATGTGGAGCATGAGAACGGCAGCAACTCAGAGACAGGGACTATAGAGAGAAGCCAGCTGGGCTAGAGCTGCAGAAAATAAAGGATGATGTGATGAGGGAAACAGCTAAGAGGAGAAGTGCCCTGTTACTGAAGTGTTGGAAAAGACAGCTGAGATGACTTGGATGCATGTCAGGAATGTTGCCTAAAAGACACCTTACATGGCAATGCACATGGGAGTGCTAGGAATAGAGGAATGCTGAGCACAGGGCAAGCAGTGAAGAGCAAAACTGATCTAAGTGGTTTGAAGGCAAAGGAGGCTTCTCCAAGACTAACAGGGTAGAAGGAAACCTCTACTGAGCTGATGGACTAGGAAAACAAAACAGAAAGCCATCGTCATTTTCTTGGTTCAACTAATTAATGGAAGGGTTTAAAACTCGACCCATCCAAAGGGCACCTCTCACCCAGGTGTTGGAGGAGCTGCTGGTCCCTGGGAGGGCTGGTAGGGAACTGGAAGGAGCTGTCACATCCTGGGAAGAGGATTAGGATCCAGCTCTACTCACAGCCAAGACACCATAGTGCACATATGGTCCCTTGTGTGTTTGGTGGACACTGCTCATGGACAGGCTTGAATATTTTATTGACACCTGTGAAATAACAGTCTTCAGACTGTCTAGGCACCTACATCCCACTGTAATCCTTAGAGTGGGGCTGGTACTGGGAGAACACCATTCTTCCAAAGTTTTTTTGCTACCAGGGATGAACAGTGGGGCATCACAGCTGCCTGCTGTGAGTGGGGAGAGTTAAGGAAGATTCTCCATGCAGCTCTTTTATGGCTTTCTGAGATTCATCTTTGCTTTGATTTATGCTGAAATTTATATGCACCTAGCTCATGTTTTGGAGCTTTGAAGTGTACTTCAGGCAGCAGCAAAGGGGCAGTGGATATTAAATGAATAATTAAAATGAAGAAAAGCAGTTAGTACAAACAAAAAGGCACCTATACAGAGAAATGATCCCGTTGCTTTTCTCATAAAGATTAAAAAGTGCCTTATGTAGGTCAGGATATTTGGCTTTCAGGAATTCAGATGGGAATGACTTAGTGGAAGTAACAAATACGGCCAAGAAAGAAAGCAACAACTTTGATTTACATTGTTGAAGGGGGCTCCTTCTCCAACAGGATGGCTTGCACTGCAGTGGTTCTCGTGCCCACCAAAACCAGAGGGCAGCTGTGCCTTCGGGCACAGCCACCAGGGAAAACTGGGACGGGAAGCAGTGCATCAGATGAGAACATTATTTTAAACTCTAAATTATTATTTAAAACTCATTACATGAAAGCAGCATCTCACAAGCCAACGCAGGCTGTCCATCTCATTCTACCAATTGCCTTGGGGGAGACACCCCAAAGCCATGAACCTCCTTCCTTCCCACCATTAGTGAGGTGCACTCCATGGTGTGAGCACCTGGGTTTGCAGCACTTCATAAGACCTCACTGTAGGAGGATCATGACTTATGGAAAACTAAGGACATGGATAAAGTGTTTGTATATTTTTCTTACTGAAAACATGAAGCCTAAATACATATGCAGAGCTGGCCTGGCTGATAGATCCATCAGGGCTTGCTTTCCTCCAAGATCAAGCTGTCAGCTTGTCAAAGGCAGCTGCTCAGAGCCTGAATTTTGTTTTTGCTCCCACATTCATCAAATTTTAAGTCAGTCCCAGATTGAATAGTTGTTGTAGTCCTTCAACAGATTGTCTGTGCATCCCTCTTTCTCTTTGGTGAGGACCCTGGGATGGGAGGGAAGCTTGGGCAGGTGCTGGTCTGCTTCCCAGGTGCCACCAGGTCATACTTCCAGCCCCTCCAAGGACAGGTGGCACTCAAGAAAACCTAGGAGAAAGATAAAAGCATCTGGTTTGTTTCCATAGGGCTGTTTTTCAAGATTCAGGAAGTGCCAGAGACACTCTTTTGTCTGCAATTGCTTAGCTTTGTTAATAGTAGTAAAGCAAGAAAGTATCATTCCTTTTTCCAGGAGAAAGTATTTTAAGGGAACTTCTAGAGAAAAACACTGAATAAAATCCTGGTAGCAAGGAAGGAAGCATTGTGCTAAAGTAATAAAATTACTTTGCTTCATTCCTTGCATGGTGAAATACTTGGCTCAATCTTTTGTGAGGCAACATGTTCTGAAATTCATTTAATACAAAAAAAGCCCTGTCAGTTGTTGAAATGACAATAAACACTTGACAGGTTTCAAAGGATCTACTTGTGTTTCCCAAGTTTAGTTTTATAGGGAATTCCAAAACTTTCTGGTTTTGATCCAGCAAAGAATAATAGCCCGTTGAAAAACTGGGGAATTCCCCACAAACATGGAAATTCCAGCTCCTGCACAGTGCTAGTTACTCTCACTAGCTTTTGTTTCTGGCTTGGACACTCCCTGTTTTCCCTCTGCTCCCTGGGACACCATGATGCAAAGATGAGAGACAGCCAGTGCTGCCCAGCCATGTCTGCCCCCTCCCCTGCCCTCTGCAGCCACAGTCTGGGAAAAGCACCAGCTCAGCAGTGTGAGGAGGGACAGGGAGCTCATACAGCATGGGAAGAGGTGCCCATGTTTCCTTGTGTTTTGCCCACAAAAGCAGTCCAAGAAGAAAGAAGAACGGGGCTGGCAGCTTGGCTGAATGTGGTCATGAAGGCTGGGAGTGCGCTCATGCCACTGGAGGGGGCACCTTGGGAAAGCCCTCCTCCAAACCTGCAGACAAAAATTATCTCAGGTTTGGTTGCAAATTGCTTGCAAAAATGGAAAAGCAAAGTCCTGCTGGAGCTGCAGCATGGGATAAGCCTGGTCCCATGTGGGCTTGTCGCTGGTAGGCTCCTGTGCTTAGGCAGGAGTGAACTCTTCTTCTCTACCTGGACACCTATACCTACCAAATGAATAGGATGTCTCCTCCTGCAGCTGATCTCCACTCTGAAGTTAGGTTAATTGTTGAGGGATGGAAAGGTGGATGTCGAAACACTTGTGAGAAAACATTTTTTTTATCCCTCCTGAGCGTGATTGTGCCCGTTCATCTTGAAAACTTGGCCAGAAGAGGGCTGAATATAAATTGATTTAGCACTGGATAAAAAAAACATAAGAAAGTTTTTCCCATCCCTGCTGGGTTTTTTTTCTTTTTTTTCTATCTGGTTTCTACACTTCAGCATCACACAGAGAGTTGCTTTCCATGGAAAAACTATACTTACCACCAGGAAAATCAACTTTCTGCTCTCATGATCAACAGAGCTGCTTGCCTTGGCCAGGAGTTTGCTGTCCCAAATGTCTGTTTGCATGGGCTCACCCTGTCTGGACCCAGGCATGCAGCCACAAGGATACATGTTTTTCATGGCTCACAGACCCCCAGCACAGCCAGCCCTCGTGCACCTCAGGGTGATGGTGCACTCATACTTTACTCCTTGACATGCTTTAGGCTCTTTGCAGCAACATATTCCAGCACGAAGCTGCCCTTTAAGATGAGAAAGAGGTTGCACAAGAGCCCCAGCTGGGATTCCACACTGCAGTTCTTAAAAGCATACTTGTATCATGTATGCAATTTTTACATAGTTCTAGCAAACATTTCTGGGCATTGCTGCAGCATTCATGAGAACCAAGAGTATCCCAGCCTCTGAGAGCACTCCCACTGGTCCCACATGTGCTCCTGAGTCCAGTGACAAGGGGAATGCACCAGCATGCAGACTTGTGGCAGGATGTGCCTCCAGCCAGGGACAAATAAGCAACTCTTACAAGGAAAAAAAGGAAGTAAGTGGGAGAGGGAAGGGCAAAAGTAACAAACTGAAGGAATAGAGTCATTTGCTATGACAGAAAATAATTCTTTAACAATGCAGAACAGAACATGTTCTAGTTGGGTTTTTAGGTGTATCTCCTGTGATTCACAGGCTGACTCATATCAGAGCATCACCAGTTATATAAAGGGATGTGTTCCTGAAGGTGTGTTGTGGCCTGAAATTTTCATAATGGATGAAATTTAGATAGGGGCCTCTATTGTTACATGGCTGGATCATTCTGGCAGCGACATACTGCAGAAAGAAGCAAGAAGCACTTTAAAATTAGTGCTTTAAAATTAGGAACTCCTAAAGTTTGCCCCAGAGAGGGGCTCCCCTGCAAGATGCACTCCACGTACGTGGTCACTGGCAGCAAGGCAATAGTCAGGTTTCAGATGTGTATGGATAAGGCAATGGCTAATACGCCCTATTTCTGCTTCCTAGTGGAAATTCCCAGGGAGACTGAGAGCTGTGGGACTGATGGGACTCCTAGCTCATCAAAACAAACCTCCTTTTGCCTCCTGTGCCTCATCAATCACCCAGCACTGCTTACAAAGCTGCCATCCTCTGTACCCAGGTGGAGCAGGGCCCTGCACGCCAGATCAGGGGCTGCCCTGAGCCCGCTGGGACCCTCGGGGGGTGCCCTTGGCAAGCTGCTATCAGCCTGCTCAGTGCCAGCACTGGTTTACAGTGCACAAAGCCTCTGCAGCCTTCCTGTGCTTGCCCCTGGGGCATGAGGAGAGTGCTCACAACCTCTCTCAGGCCTCCTCATGAGGCTCAAAATGCCCACCCCATCAACGTATGGTGATTCCGGGAAGTTTTGTTTGTTGTGGGCATGGCTGAGCAGAGCAGGCAAAGGGCTCATCAGGTCTTCAAACGAGGCTTTCCACCCACCATGCCAATGTAGGGCATGCAGGCCTAGCCCAGGCCAGCAGCACAGCACATGGAGTTCATTGCTCTGCCAGCTTCTCCCCCTGCCCCGCCACCACAGACTGCGGACACTGCTATTGCCCTGCCAGGGCACAACCCCTGCTGCAGTGAGATCTGTTTCTTCTCCTGTGGTCCTCAAGGTGAAACAGAATCACAAAATTATTTAGGTTGGAAAAGACGTTTAAGATCATCGAGTCCAGCCATTAACCCAGCACTGTCAAGTCTATCACTAAACCATGTCCCTCAAACATCTACACATCTTCCAAGTCCTTCCAGGGATGGTGACTCTACCACTTCCCTGAGCAGTCTATTGCAGTGCTTGACAACACTTTCCACGAAGAAATTTTTCTAAAATTCCACCATGGAACAGCTTCTTGAGGCCATTTTCTCTGGTCCTGCTACTTGTTACCTGGGAAAAGAGATCCCACCTGGCTACAATCTCCTTTCAGGTAGCTGTAGAGAGCAATAAGGTCCCCTCCAGCCTCAGTTTCTCCAGGCTGAACAATCCCAGGCCATGATCAGGATTTTGACAGAAAATAACCATTTGAAAGAGCTATATCACCAAATGTGGCACATTGTTAGTGTTTCACTCAGAGGATTGGATATTGTCCTCTGGATGTGGATAGCTCCTGGTACTATAACCAGCTTCAGGTGCAATGAAGGTGGCACACAGACCCTGAAAGCCCTCATTTTGAGACATAGGCTTTCTCAGGGGGGATGAGGGCACAAGCAGGAACAAAACACTTGTGAAACTGATGAAACTTTTAGTACCAAAGAAATAGTTCTAACTTGTGGTGTTTGATGTTGATGCTACAGCCACATTCTTCATGTTGTCTTGCTGTGATGTGGATTTAATGTTTAGATTTTTTCTTCATAAGACTAGTTGCTTCATCTATTTTTTTTTCATTTCATGTTTTCATTTATAAGACACAACTACTGTCAACCTGGAATACTTATAGTGAGCAATTAGAATAATTATTTTTATTTAGGTAACACCAGAAAGCCTTCAGTGAGGGTGAGGTCACTATGATTTCATGCATTGTTCAAAGAAAGGCAGAGACTGTTTTCATTCTACCTTGTTGTCTCTGTTTTGCTCTTTATTTGTAAAGGTAAACATGCCCAGAAGAGAGACTGAGCAAGAACTGAGTATTTGGCCCAGTGATGTTGCTGCACAGTTAGAGCCAATGCCATGGAGAGCTGTCCCCAGAAACACAGCTGAAAAGCCTGGGGGGTGCTTTCAGGCTCAGAGATTGCTGGGGCACATGAGTCACTGCTTTGCTGGCTGTGGAAATATTGTGTTCAGCACCACTGCAGTAGGGAGTGCAAATCACTTGGACTGAGCTGCACCAGGTGTGGGATGCTGCAGACTCACAACCTCATGCCAATGCAGAGCCACTTTGGAGGCCAACAGAGAGGGCTTTCACTCTCTGGAGAGGGTTGTGGCACTGGAATCCTGCTCTACATAGGCAGTAAAGATGAAACAATCTGCAATAAAACCAACCTGGATGGTTATTTATGAACCAACTTGTCTGGTGAACAGCGCTACCAAGGGCTAAGCATTAACATAAGAGGTGGTTGAACCCTGAAGTGTCCTGCTCAGATGCTTCCTATGACATTGATACCAAAAAAAGTGGTTTAGACGTCAGACTTCCTGGGGATGGCTCTGTATAGACTGTGAGGAGCAGGGCCTGTGTTCAAACCAAAGTCTACTGGCATCTCCCTAGGGTGTTTTGATGGCTTCTCTTTACGGACCACGTAAGCAGGCAGGGTCTGGGCATGCTGGAAAATAGGGCTTTGAATTGCTCATTGCTCACTCAAACATAGACTCCACAGGAGGCACCAGTGACAATTGTTGGTATCATAGAAAATTACCTTAGTATCATCTTAGTCACTTTTTGAGACATTTGTCTAACCCAAGACAACTGTTGATCTGGACATAGGTTCATTCTAAAATAATGGTTTTCTACCAATAGAACTTTAAAAGATATTCATGATTAAAAACTTAATTATTGCATAAACAACTTCAGCTTAATTGCAAGCTCCAGCTGAACAGACCCACTGGGACATTAGGGAATTATAGCTAATGCAAACAGAATCCTGATGTGTTTCTTCACAATATTGTGTTAAGTAAAATCCTTGAATTCCTCCAGTGTTATTTCAAAGAACTGTGTGTGATAAGTCAACTTGGTTATGTGTGCTTGTGTGACAAATTGCCAAACATCCCACAGGGAAAATATGAAAAAACAACAGAGAAGTCATTCTGAAGAAATGAGACTTTATTGACTTTTTTGTGCCACTTTCAAAGGCCATCAATGATACATTGTTGAAGACCGTGATTTCACAATTTCATTGCAATTCCAGAGGGTGGGGAGCAAAGCGAATCTCACGTTGGCATACCATCGATTGTGTGATTTTTCTTTCTCAAACCAAAAAAGAAACAAAGCAATTGAGGGAAGAGTGATGGAGAGCGAGGAAACATTGACAGTCCTTGATTCATTCCTTTCTGATACCCATAACAGCTGGTGTTGGCCTGTTACAAGGACAGGACTCACACAGAAGAGGATATGATGGGAAAGCAAAATCCATCATCAGGGAAATGACTTTTGAGCAGATCAAGAAAATCTGGATCCTGTACTTGGGCTGGTTTTTTTGGGTTTTTCTGGGTTTTTTTTAAGCAGAGAAATAATAACTAGAGACACAGGTATCTAGTAGGTATCTAGTTAGTCTACAGTGGCATTTTTTTGTTCTTTTCTTCTTTGCCATTGCCAAATACTGCTGTTCCAGCAGATCATAACTGAATAGCTTTTACTCCGTGCCATATCATGTTTCTGTTTTGCAAATGGTACTCCTTGAAAAGAGAAAGCAGCGTATGACAAACCCATTTGTTCATGCAGGACCACCCGCTGCCCCAGCAGGGGCCCAGCAGCAAAGTCCCGGCTCTGAGCAGGTGCAGAGGAGCACAGCTGTCCCCATGGCCTCCACTCGTGCACAGCTGCACCAACCTTCTCCATCCACGTGGCCACGAAGATTTAGGGCATGCTCTACCATCTGGTTTCTACCATCTTCTCCAAACCTTTCAAAGTTCCACACCATACACTCCATTACCGGAGGTCACCTTTGATTATTCCCTTTGCCATATGTCTCACAGTTCAAGGGCTGATTCTCTTTTTCCTCCTTGCTGTTTAGACTCCATGTTGATGCTATCACCACCTTTTTATCTATTGATACATATTTTTACCTATTGGCAGTGTAGTCCCTATCTCAAAGAACACAGTGGGCTTGACAACAGCGATCTGTAGCCTCCAACACCTCCAATGGCTTCGAGCTGTTAATTGTCAAGGACTACTGTGAACATCATCAGGGGAGGATCTGGTGCTGATAATTTACAAAAGCAATAATTTTTGAATACAATCTTCTAAGTGAGCTTGTGATGTGAACAATAATGGAAGAAGAGCAACTGGGGAGAGCTGCATGCTGAGGAAGCAACAAGAGATGCCAGGAATGAGCATAATTGCAGGTGGAAAGGTAAAACTACAGACAAGGCAGGCAAAAAATAATGAGGTAGCTTGTGCTAAATTACAGCACCAAGCTGTGAGTGAATTGTTGCCATGAAGTGGTGTCACAGGCAAACCCAAACTGTTTGTGGGCCTTTAGAAGTTTTTCTGATATTCCTGTTTCCAGATGTTGCTTCTCAGGATTTGGGTCCTGCTGGAGATGGGACAACATTAATTCAAGTGCTGACAGTCACTGATGCTGCTTCTTGGAAGGCTGGGAAGTGCTGTTTTCCTTAACATTTCAAATGAAATGTCCTTGAAATGTCAGTAAGTGTGACAGTGTGATGAAAAGGATTTACAGCAGACCTGTCTGGAATGTGTATGAGGGGACAATGACAAGCAAGGAAAGAAGAAAAGAAAGCAGGCAGAGGTGTAAATGAGTGAAAATATAGGGTTTGTTTATTAAAACGGAATTTAGTATCGCAGTAACAATCTTGTTCTCCATTACACCAGAATATGCGTTATATATCAGCATCTCCTGCAAGCATCAGAAACATCATCCTGTTTCTCTTAGCAGTGGGAGCCTTTCTTTCTGGCTAGATTTTGAATCTGATTTCCAGATTATCTTAATTACTTTCCAACTGAGTCAAGATACTGGAATGTTTATTTTGGAATTGTCCAAAATGAGATTTTTCTTCTTTTCTTGGAGATTCACTTCTGTTTCTGTATGGAGTTCACGAAGTTCTGAGTATTTAAATTTTCTGCAGCTGACCAGTGTCGATGACAGCTCTGCACACAAAAGGCTTTGTAAAAACAGATCCTTGGCACTACTGCAGATGAAATGCATTAAATGACCTATGTGAAACTGTAGAAATCAACAAGTATTTTCCAATAAACTTAGAGGAGGGAGAAAAACCTGGACAACTCTGACCAATTTTGCAGCTATTCCTGTGGTGAGAGTGGCTGATGAGAAAGGAAGTGAAGGAAGGGAAGATGCATTGAGACACTTATCTCTGTCATGTCTTGATTAATACAACAGAAAGGCAGAAGCTGTAATTGAACATGAGGTCCTGTGCTGAAGTCTCTGACAGACACATGCTGTGAGGAGAGCTGATAAGCCAAGCTGGTTTTGGTACATAAATATTGCTATGTATTATGTTTACCTAAGCATTAAGGAGAAAAAAAAAAAATCAAAGAGAAAAATGAGCTGTTCTTTGAGTTTAAAATATTGAACAGAGGCTAAACAATTGGTTCTGAGCCCTAAAAAGCCTCATTACATGAATCATTGACGAAGTGAAGACATGAACCTTATTTAATATATCAGTTCCTAGAATGGGACTCTGGGCTTTGTACTATGGAAAAATGTTCCCTGAAAGTAATGGCTTTATCAGTGTGATTAGCACCTTGCAGAGTTTGCTGCCCTCTGAAATCAGTGGTCCCTTGTGTGAGGTCCAGGACAGTACTTGGCTCTTGTGAGTGTTTGTCCTTCCTCACACACAGGTGCTTAAAACAGGGAGAATGACGTAGCTATAGTTCATGGGACTGGATTTATCTGTATGCTGGGGAATGAGCTGATTGCTCTACTTTTTCATGAGCTGATTTATTTTGCGTTCTGGTTATAAATGTAATTCCTTAAGGGGAAAGATGTCTTGTCTGCAGTTATATTTGTTCTTGCTACGGAGCTACTCCCCATGTCAAAGTGCTTAATTTACTTTCCTAATGTTGTCAAGTTGCTCTCAAATTTAGAATTCAAGCTTTGATGTACCAAAAATACCAGGCAGGACTCTCCAAAGTACAAGTCGTCTGAAGCCTGTGTAGAATCGCTGCCCTGGAGACTGGTGAATTAGCTGAGAAATTTTTTTAGAAAAAGATATGGAATAATAGAGCTATATTTGGATGTTCTTTTAAAATCAGTGGCTGTCTAAGAATGGTAGCTCCTAGCACAGGCTTCACTATAACTGGAAAATGGATCCATCCAGAGAGTTCAATCACACATATATCACACAGGCTGACAGCTCACATTCTATTACCTTTCTTTAATGCTTCATTTCTAAGTTATAATTATTTTAATGGGTGATTAATCTATTTTTGAGCAGTTTAAGGAATTTCTGATACGGGTAAGCATGCGTAACTTTTAAAAACCTTTGCTTCATATAAATTTGCTCTATAATTGATCATATAATCTCTGTGATAAAATCCCTAAAAAATTATCTTACTAAAACCTATCATTTTATCTCCTTTGAGATACATATAACCATTAGACAAGATTCTCTATTTTCTCTTTAATTATTTGTTCTGGCAATAAAATTTTCTGTGACTGTTTAAGAAAAAAACCTGGAGTTCAAAAACTCCCAGTAGAAACTGTGGTGAATATAATTTCATTACATACAGCACAGAAAATATTCTATCTGCTGAACCCCTTGTGGCCTACTGGGAGAGTCCTGGACCAGAGAGAGGAAAATGCCTCCTTCTATGGGTTGCAAATTGGATCATATCTAAGTTTTAATTTTGAGCTGAGACAGCAGTGCCAAATGAGTCACTGGCCAGATGAAGAAAAAATACAACAGACTCCAGTTTTCTTTACTGTTTATCAGCCTTGCCCTGGCCCTTTTTTTGCATATAGGACAAAAATAAGAGTTCTAAGCTTCCTTCATTCTTCAGGAAACCATGGAAAGCAACTATCTGGGCGCAGGCGCTCCTAATTTGATGGTCAGTGAATGAGAAAGAAAGGCACAGACCTGAAAGCTGTTCACACCAAGTCTGTCAGGAGAGAGATTCAGGATAGGGTACTGTTCCTGCCAAGCAAACTGCGATGAGCAGATACCCAAGGAAGGAGAATATCTGCTTTTCAAGGACCACCACTGCAAGGAAAGGCTCTGGAGTTACTGGTGCATCTGCTTCTCACGCTGAAGACTGGTGTGGGGGTGGATACATCTGTGTTAGATGTTTTCCCACATACTGCAATTATGAAGAGGGGATTACCCAAGGATTTTCCCTATTCTGAATGGGGACAAAGGCAGATGTGCCAGTCTGTGATGAACACGTTGGGAAAGAGGAGCTGCTGCAAAACACTGTGTTCCTTCTTTATGGTTATGGGGTAGGAGGGCAGATAGGTCAGGATCTGGTCTGGTCCTGTTTCTTACGACCCCAAGAGGGAGGTTGGAAGGAGGCGAGGCAAGGCAAGGCAAGGCAAAGCAAGCTGTGGTAAGGAGAAGAGTACATAGTTTTCAGATACAAAATAAAACAAATGGAATACTAAAATTTTCTTTGACTAGTGCATGAATGTACATACCATCACCAAAGAATAAATTCTCTCAGGAGGCCTGTGGTGTCCAAAATATCCACAATGTTTTCCCATTCTGTCTATTCCCATATTCCTTATGAATATATACATATATATATAGCACAAATTTGTGATAAACTGGAATAACTGTGCTGGTAAGAAAGGACACAGTCACAGTAGGACACATAAGTCAATAATACCTTGTGTGTGTGACCAGCTCCTGCTAGACAGATCCTCATAGTCTTCACCAATGATGCAATGTGCTCTGTGAACAGGAAGGTCTCCAAGTGAGGTGGCTAAAGCTGCAGCCTTTGGGGAAAGTCAGATCTCTTCTGGCAGTCCAAAGATGGACTTCAAGGGATTAAAACCAGTATTAGGATAAACCCCATGAAGTGTGACTGGCCCAGAACTGTGTGATACTGGTCAGACATGAAAAAGTATTATTTGCTGGTCAGGTGAAACAAGTCAACTCCTCTTCTTTGACAAGGACATGGGAATATTTCAGCCTCCACAGTTCTTGGATGAGCAGAAAGTGTATCTTTGTCAGCTCTCCAGGAAAATGGGTGAACTTTTGTCTGCATTCCTAGCTGAGACTCATTCAGTATCCTGAAGGGCAGAGCTCCTTTGATCATGTTTCATCAGCCTGCTTTGCTGAGCAGGTTTCAGCCAACTTTTGATCTGTGGCTGGTAACACACTCCTAATAAGTCAGCAGTCAGTTCTGCAATCAGTCAGCCTCTGGCTTCAGGCAATGGGCTTCTTGAGAGGGCACCTGCTGTGGCAAGAGTCTTCCCCTGGGCTGCCAGGACCACAAGCTAATTGCCTCATCCCTCACATCTGGATTCACTGCACTCCCTGTGAGAGCAAGTTGGGACAACCTGACAGGAAGAACTGCTCATGGTCAGCTGTGAGATCTATGCAGAAGCCTGTGGTGATGTTTTTTCTCTCTGTGGAACAGCATTCCTGAGGCATATCCCATCAGCCCAGCCTCACCATATCCTTCTTTCTCAGTGGAAGATCTCCTCTTTCAACGTCATGGCATTGGCACATTTTGCCAAAGAAAAAGAGATGAGCTTTAAAAAGAGTTAATGATCGTTTTGTAACATAATTCCTCCTATGCCCACCATCGCTTCCTTTTCTGCACTTCTGTCAAAATACCACAGTTCAAAGATTCCCAGGTGCCAACCATTTTGGGATATCTTTTTTTTTTTTTTCCAATAAGTTGGTCACACCCAGATAAGAGTTCAGCTCCATGGTGATGTTCTGTAGATGTCCTCAGCTGGCTCTTGCCAGGGGAGTACTGGACATGGAAATGAATGCGCTCTCTTGTGTGAATCCACATCTGCTTGCATTCAGATGAGTCTGGCTTTTTGAAACAGTCACAGCATTTTGGTCAGATGATCACAAAGCATCCAGACAATAAAGCCATGCACTACAATGTGGTGAAGGTCAGGCTCATGACTATTACAGTGGGTGGCTAATTGTCTTTCCAAATGTCTTAGATGCAAAAGAAGTTTCAAAGAATAAGTACCTGAGCTTGCACCTTCAAATGAAGCTGGTGGGTGTCTGGAGAGCAGCTCGGACATGAGGGAGTGATACCCACAAAATATCATTCATTTTAGCATGTTCTTGGCACCAAGTTTATCAGGTCAATTGAATGCCCGACTGCTAGCCTAGCTAAAGATTGTGTTCCAGCTTTTCCTGATCTCTAAGTTGGGGACCATGCTATGGCCCCATCACATTTCCTGAGCTTTATTTTGCAGAGTTAATTATGAGGAATATCAGATAGGCTTCCACAGGAAATAACCTACAAAGAAAGGATAGTTCCCCTAATTTTTACCAAGTTGTCCATGTAAGAAGTGGAGGCAGGAGCAGAGAGGAGTGTCACTGAAACTGCTGGGCATGTCTGTTCACACTAATGTCAGTGATTTAAGTCTTGGGACAACAAAACTTCATATTGCAGCTCTGAATGGGGCTGTGTGCTGTAAGGCAGCTCTTCTGCAGGAGCTGGAGCTGTATGAGGCCTGCTGGCCAGCCATGGCTTGCCTTTAGCTTCTCAGCTTGAGTGGGGATTCTCATTAAGCCTCTGTCACAGCTAGTTCTTCACTTAAATTTCAGCTCAGCAGCACTATTTAAAAGGTTTTAACTCAACAGATGTTCTCCTGTGTGGACACCATCTCAAACCATGCTGGTGTACTGGATACTGATTTTGGCTGTGTGGACCTCCTTGGTACATAAAATTGCCTGCCAACAGGGCAGGGCATGTGCTGAGCCAGAAGAGATTTGTACATCTTCTGGGAAGTATCTGTTCCTATCATAGTCCTGAAACAGACTGTATTCTCTCAGTGTGAAATCTCTCTATTCCAGTGACTTACTCTCTCTTCTTCCAAGAGTCAGATGTGTATCTAATGGCCCTCGTGTCCTTTATTACCTCAGTCATTGGAATAAGCAGCTACTGCTGCACCAGATGCATACAAAACTGTTTGATTTTGCCTTACTTTGTACAGACTGTTTTTAGCTTGTTTGGAAAAGCTGCTGCAGTGCAGGTTATTGCTGATATTTCTTTAACTGTTGGCATCAAGTAATAACATGGTTGATGTTTCCTAAGGGACTACTGGACCCTGCAACGTCACCTGCTGCTTCTTGGAGTCCTTGGTTTGTGTATTTGCTGTAATTGCTTTCCCTGGCATCAAATCAGTGTCAAGCTACAGCCTCTCTGACATCCAGCAATCTCTCTCACAAAAAAATAAAAATAATTCCTGTAACATTTAATCATGAAACCTGCTGGTAAATTCTCTGTGCTGTGCTGGGATATGCAGGGCTACGAAAGCTTTGCCAATAGAATCAATCTTGTACAAAAAAACCCCAAAAAACAGAACCAGTATCTTATGAAATATTAATTCAAGTTGCCAGCTTCAGCATTCTAGACTTTTGCATTTTCAAAGTCATCAGCTTGAAGAAAAACATATTTTCAGCTCTTGGCCCACCAAATACAGAGCAGAGCTGCTCTGAGAGTTTGTCAGCCTGATCCTTGGCTAGACTGCTTGAATCTTATTTTCCATTTGGTCTAATCATCCCCAGCCTTGAAATAAATTCAGCATCTGGCAGTGGGAGGACCCAGACCTCAGGGCCATTGTTAGTGCTGGATTCCTGCAGAGAACATTCAGAGAGCTCTCTCATTCTCTTCCCAAGTTTTTTCCCCCTCCTGTCACCATAGACATTTTCTTGTTTAAATAAAAGCTGCCCATCTGCTCTGGTCTCCACAGCGTGCTTCTACTCAGCTTTTAGCAAAGTAGCCTGAGGAAGTGCCGTGCTTTCTGGGAAAAATCCCAGCAAACCCCCTTCTCCACTAGCCAATAAATCAAAGCCCACATGCCAGCACCCTGTGGCAGGAGGGAGCAAAGATGGTATTACTGCAAAGGGGGGAGGAATCCCAGGAACACACAGAGAATAATAACAAGAGAAGGCTCATGATTGGTGTTCCTCAGCAATAACAATGTTTTGGAGGCTTTTGCCAAGCTACTTAGGACATGCTGTGGAGCTGTAGTGAGGTTCTAGCTACACAGTACCCAAAAGCCAGTGATGCCTTAGTCCTGAGTGCTTACTGCACAGTACTTGGTACCACATGTGAAACCAAATGGAAAATACCCCCAGTGAAAAAGGGAAGCCATTCAGGAAAAAAGACACAGCACAAGGACATGCAGGCTCTGTGGCAGACACCACAAACAGAGATTATGTTTGTCATTTGGAAGGAGATGCAAAACCTGCAGTGGCTCCAACATTTTGCAGCACTGACAGAGGTTGGCAGTAGGTGCAGAGCACACACGGGTGATCAGCCCCAAACCAAACTGGGTATTTTCTTATTTAAAATAGGATACAGATGCCCAAAGTGGTGTGGTGCTAAAAACAGTTTTATCAACATTGGGAACAACACCATAGAGAAGACAAGACATGCAGTAAACCCTAGACACTACACAAACTGATCTTTAACAGGAAGGGTGTGACATGCAAACTCAGGTAAGTACCAAAGTGAGTGTAAACTTGCTACATTCAGAATGTGCATGTGCAGGAAACAGAGCCTCTTTGTTATTTGGGAAATCCTTCATGCTGAATTTCAACAGAAGGGACGGGCACCAAAGAAAGAGGAGACTGAAAGAAGGGAGAGATCAGAACTTTCTGATGGAGAGATTTTAAAGCATTCCTGTAAATGTGTTGGAAGGGAGTGATTTCATTACATGCAAAGGGAATGTTTTCTTTAGGGTACACTTGATGCCAGATATTTTTCTACACTTCATCATCAGCAGGTTCCTGGTAAGGCTGTAAAAAGACAGCACATGTTTTTTTGCATCCTGTTTGAGAGATGTTCTTGTCTCCAACCACTACTTTTTGCATAAAGCAGCTCAGAGGTTTCAACAGGCCAACCAAACATAGTTTTTTACTGTGGGGAGGGATGGAGACTGCCCTCACAGGTCTTTGGAAGAGCATCTCAAGCAAACAGCTATCTGGCATAGTGCTGGTAAAGATGATGCTATATTTGGGCTAAGAACTGGAAACAAGACCCCTTAATTCTGCATCTCATATACTAAGACCTGGGAAAACACAGTAGCAGAGATTGTGCCAGCCCGCCAAGCTGGTCGGACACCAGCTGGAGCACTTGGGCTAAAGCAAAGTGACAATAATAGAGGACAGCTGCAATATGCTTGTCCTGCCAGAGAGAAAGATTTACAGAAAAAAACATGTGTCTCATCTTCCTCGAGCAACACCTGGAAGCTGCATAATACAGAGACTGAAAAAATGGGAAGCAAATCTCATTCAGGGGGGAAAACTGAAGGAATGCTTGAAGTTCTGCTGTAAGGGCAACACTTGGTTGGCTGAGGTAGCTCTGGGCAGAGCCAGAGGACAGATGTGCCCAGGGTGCAGATATTTTTATGCCACTTCTACAAGTGCCAACACATACACCTCGAAAATCAATAGGACATTTTAAATCAGTGAGGTTGTTTGTTTATGCTGGAAGCTATGTGTTATGACCATTTCAATTCTTACTTGCTATTACCTTTGGCTTGAGGAAGAAAAAGGCATGAGGAACTGCCCTCTTTAACGGAGCCTGGTAAGAGCCAGGCAGAAAGAGCTGTGCTTGCAGAGCTGCGTCAGGCAGCCCAGAGTGGCTGGATGTCCCAGTCAGTGTCCTTTGCTAGGACTGATTACAGAACATATTTAGCTTTCTACCATTTAAATGTACAAATGAGTGCTCTGTGACTCAATTAATAGCTCCAGTGCTCCTGGGCTGGCTCTCTCCCTTGAAGGGCAAAAGGCATATCTCTGTGACTATTAATGCTCCTATAATGACGCAGACTTGTTTTGATTTTTGTGATGTGGCACTCCAGAACCAGAGCACTCTCAGCTGGATCTCCCAGACTTGCTTTCCCACTGTGCTTCCTCTTTCAGGGCAGTTTGTCATATATCTCATTCCTCAGGGACAAAGAGTCAAACTGTTCCTTTTGTTTTCGAGGAAAATTGCTGCCATTTCTGATAACACTAAATTTACCGGGAGTCAATTGATTACCTCTGGGGAAAGGGTGTCACAGTGAACACCCATCTCCTCCCCAGGCAGCGGGACCCACTCTTGACTTCTACCAGCAATTCTCCACCACCCCTCACCAAGTGACTGGGAAGGGTGGGTTGTCCTGTCTGTGCTGCACATGGTCACTGCTGGGCAGTGATCTGAGCTCTGATGAGCTTCAGTATCTCGGCCGCTGCCAGCTGGAGTATCCTGGTGGGGCTGCCGTGGCCCTGGATAGCTCAGTCGTGTTCAGCCTCCAGAGAGCCCAAGCAGCTGCTAGCCGCAGGTCACCATAGCAAGCTCAAGTGATATCAGCTCTTTTAGTGATTATCAGCTCATTTGTGATTTCAGCTCTCAGCTTGCTAGGTGCCGAAGCAGACGCAGGGAGAGAGAGGAGAAGCGCTGTGTGAGGTTCTGAAGAATTCTTTATTGAGTCTTCCACGAAGGGTCCCAGTGACAGCTCTTCTGCCCGAGCTGGGCAGAAGCAGGGGTTTTTATACCTTACAGGGGTTTTGGGAATTATCCAATAGTAAGGGGTCAGGGGAAAGTGACCTATAGGCTTACAGAAAGATAAGCAGGGGTCTGAAGGTGGAAGAAAGGGGCTTCTAAGGCCCTAGTCATCATGACTTGGCATTTCCTAACTCAGGCTTCAGAAAACCATGGAGCTAGTGCCGGCCCTGTGCCTGCTACACTTCAGCAGTCCCAGGACACCCACAACCATCGTGTCACTGGGCAGGAACGCAGTGGCTCCACGGTGAGTGAGTGCCACAGAGTGACAGACACAGTAATGGTCTTGTCAGGCTCACTGAACCCTGCTCAAGGTCAAGGCCCTGGGCCAAGTGGTGGGTCTGGGCTTCCCCAGTGATGGAGACAAGTTTTCACATAACACTTCCCTGGCTTCCAAATACCAGGAGAACCAGGCTTGTTTGGGGTAAAAACATTGCATAAGGTGATTAGGTATTTTCTGTCTGAATTTAACTCTGCCAGAACCTGAGAAACAAAACACAGCGGGGGAAGTTGGAGGCAGCAAACACCAAGCTGCTACATTTCAGAGACAGCAAGGGCCTGAGAGGACAGGGCAAAGATCAGAGGTGCCTCTGGTTTTGCCACTCAGATGTTTTGCCTCAAACACATGTGGTTTTTCACTGAGAGACTGGAGGATGATATGTTGCTCTGGAGAAAAGTATTAAAGGCTACCAGTGGGAGGGAAAGTCTGGGGAATTTCTAGATGGCACCACAACTGGGGGGGAACATAATTACTCCTCTGGAAAAAAAGCATAAATAGCAATCAAAACCCATGAGGTCTTAGAGAATTGCACGCAAGGTATGTGCATTAAAACAAAGCCGTATTACAAACTTAGGAGAGGGTAGTACACTACTAAGAAAGCCCAAAGAGGAATGGGCCACATTAGGCAAGCTTAAACAGGAATCACCACAGGCACATAATTCCCTGCTGCATTTTCATTGACACTTTCAAGTTTCCTGCAAGGGTAGCCCTTTCTTCTTGAAGACTGCATAAAATGTTCCTTCGTGAATTCCTGGTTGTAGGCAACCATCTCAGAGCAGGAGAGGGAGACAAAGGACAGGGGCTGGGGAAAACCCATGAGCAAGCACAGGGCACAGATTTTGCTGGAAGGTTATTGAGAAGAGATACTGGAAACACATTCCTGTCTGGCAAAGATGTCCACATCTGCTTCTCACTGCCTTGGTGCAGCTTGAGGGAAGGAACAGAACAAAAGGAAGCAATCTCAAAGATGCTAGCTTGGGAGATGCTGATTTCAGGCTGCATCCAGGCTTCACCAGGCTACCCTGCACCAGAGGGGCTGTGAGACTCTAAAGCAGAGAAGATACAGGCCTGAACTGTCTCATCATGGCAGGGTTATTGAATACAGAAGAAGAAATACTGTGTTTGAAGGAATTGAAAAGCCTAAACAAGGCACCTGAAGGAGAGGATCTGATCTGAAGTTCTTTCTGAGAGCTAGGCCAGACCATGGACCTGGAAGGATCTACTTTTGAAGGAAATGGAAAGAGTTTTCTGATGGACAGCAGGGTCCAGATAGGAGAATACTGGCAAAAAGAAAAAAAAAAAAGAAAAAAAAAAAAAAAAGAGCCCCTAGCTCAGAGGAACAAAGATTTGGTAGCCAGGAACAGATGGCAAATTGGTAAATCCAAGTAATATATGGCTTGTTGTGGTTTAGGAGTGGTATTCTTCAATTTGGTAGTTCCATTAAAAAGAAAATAACACATCATCCCTCCCCCTCCAGTTGGAAGCACAAAAAGCAAAGAACATGGGTTGAGATAAAAACAATTTACTTGAAAGAGTAATGAGATAAGAAAACAAACAGTAACAGCAACAATATTAACAATAAAAGTTACAAGACAAAAATATTATTTACACAGAAAGCCCCAACAAATACAGACCAGCTCTTCCCCACCACAGCACACTTTCTCCTGGCTGGAAAAGAAAGCCCTTCTCCTCAGAAGCCAGAAAGTCCCCTGGCACCAGCAACTGACATGAGGTGGTACAGAATAACTTCCAAGCCATGTCCACACCACTCCAGGCTTCCCCTCCTCACGGCTACTGCAAAAATTAACTCTGACCTGGATGGAAACAGGACACTTATGTGTCAGCAAGAACATGAGCTGTGGATGGCAATGACCCCACTCTTCATGAAGCAATGGGGAGACCAAAAGTATATTTCTAGAGGGTGTGCAATTTTTGTGGCGGAGATGATGGACATGTCAAATGGAGGAGGGTCAAAGTGCAGGCATTTTTGGTATAATTAAGCAGGTTCAAGTAAAAGCTGCAGTAATGGGTTCTTTTGCGGGCACTATGGGAACCTTTAAATAAGGAGGAGGGATGCTTTTCCCTCAGGAGCATTTCTCCCAGGCCACATCCAGGAAGGCTGCTCTCATGGCAGTAATAACCAGCATCAGGATAATTTGATTTGAGCCAGCGCCCCTCTGTGTTGTCCTCACTGGAGGTGTCAGGAGGGCTCAGCCATCACCCTGCTCAGCATCTGACCTGGCCAAGACTTGGGAGACTGCATTAGCTCCACCAGCACTTTGCAAACTGCACCCATCTTATTTAAGCCAGCCAAACCACCCAGCCTCACTACAGCACAGCCTTTGGGTGGGAATGGTTTTCCCCTTACATGTTTTCCCTTTTGTATCATGAGTGTGATGTAATTTCTGATGAAGAAACACAACCACCACCTCTATGAAACACAGGTGCTCCACAGCTACACGGTCGGGGGTTTTGCTTTATTTTTATGTCAGTAAAGGAGAGTTTGTAGGGGGTTTCTTGGGGAGTTTCTCCATTAGCTCAGTGGGAAATTCCACGTTGCCTGGAGAATGTGAAAGAAATTAAGACCTACACATGTATTTAGGTACCAACATCCTACTGAAACCGGAGGGTCTAGGTGCCCAAATGTCTTTGTGGGTTGGTTTCTTCCTGGAGAGAAGAAGACTTAGTGGTGGGAGCTCAAGCCGGGGAAGCGAGGGTCTGTCCTTAAAGGCGGCAGTAAGTGCTGTGACAGCAGCCCCCCGTAAATCCTGGGGACCTCAGGGGTGCGGACACCTGGGGTGTGGCCCACCGGGTGACACGGTGAAGGCCCAGCAACACGCACAGTTAGCTGAGGCTCGAGGCCCGTGGAGCAGCCGCCGTTCNTCTCCGCCGGTCCCGCCGCGGGAAGGGAACGGGAGCGGCAACGCCCCCGCCGCCCGCACGGGGGCGCCGCAGGACGGCGCCTGGGCCCCGGCCCGCCGCCGCGGCTCTGCTGCGGGCCCGGGATGGGTCGGGATGGGCCCGGGCGGGAGGCTGCTCCTCCCTCTCCGATTCCTGGGGATTCAAGGTGTGAACACGCCCTTGGATCCCAGCACAGTCCATGCTAATCGTTCACACTGTGCTTAGCGGTGGTGGTCACAGGCACAGCCTGCTCGCTTGTGGCGTGGGTTGCCTGGTTTTTCCCCCGGACCTTGCTCATGTGCCCAGAAACCATCGCCTAGACCAGTGGCAGAGCGGGAGTTAAGATTTTGGCTATCATGGGTTGCCTGGGTTATCAAGAGAGTCTGGAAATGATGCAAGGCCACTAGTTCCTGTCGTACAGAGGATGCACATGGAGCCCTACCCTCACAGTTTGGTCCTGCTAAAGAAGAGACTGTATCTAATTCAGGTAGGAAGGCAGAAATAACAAACCCTCTCTATTACTGCAAGGACTAATCTGGGAAAAATACAGAGAAGCAGGAGAAAAAATATTCTCACTGGAGAATATTCAAGCACTATTTGGTTGCAATCCTTTGCCATGTGCTTTAGGATGACCTGGCTTGAGCAGAGAGGTTGGACCCAATGCTCCACTGTGGTCCCTTCCAACCTGACCCGTTCTGTGAAGAGGATGAAAAGGGTGTATGTGAGCAATGTAAGAGGACCACAGAAACAAGATCTGAGTATGGAAGAACATGGCATGTCAAACCAGTCCACCCTGCCTGAAGGGCAGAGCTCAAAGGGCTGTAAAGTGAAGGGGGCTACATCCAGCTGGTGAGTGGTCCCCAGCAGTGCTCCTCAGGGATCAGTTCCAGGGCCAGTCCTGTTCCTGTACTTCCCAACGATCTGGATGAGGAGTGCAGTGTACCATTACTTTTTACAGACAGTGCATACTTACCATTACTGAGTTTGCTGGTGATACCAAACTGGGAGGTGCTTTTGGCTTTCATGAGGAACAGGGGGCTTTGCAGAGGGGGATCTACGGAGATTGGAACACTGGGCTATGATTTGTAGCATGAAATTTAACAAGTCCAAATGTCGGATTGCACACCTGGGACAAAGTAATGCCAGATACAAGTATAAACTGGGAGAGGAATGGCAGGAAAGCAGCCCTGCAGAAAGGGATCTGGGGTTCATGGTGGGCAACAGCTCAATGTGAGTCAGAGTTGCAAACTCAAGAATAAAAGGATGTGGTATTACACTTGTGTATCTCCACAAGCAAAAGGGCATGTATTTGGGGTATAGTTTTGGTAGTGAACATATTATAGAAGAACTATAGAACTATAGAGACAATAATAATAAAAAAACCATTGGATCAGAGTGTTGATAGCATTTCAGTAGTACAGGGAAGAGGTTAAAAGATATCTTTCTGGGTCTTATTTGTTTGTTTGTTTGTTTTTCCAAAGGGAAAACATAAAGAAGTATAAGAAAAGTAGTGACTGGAGTTAATCAATTTGACAAGCTCTGGGGTTGCATATGAGCATGTATGAGATTTTACATCAGAGGTAGAAAATCCTTCTGGAATTTGCATGCTAAACAAAGGGAAAACTAACAAGGACATTCTCCAGAGTTACCTGGATAATTGACTGTTCAAGGAAGGATGCTAGGTGTAAACACTCTGTGGGGACAGATAAAGAGGTCAGTTCAGTCTATGCAGCTATGTTTTGAAGGTCAAAAACTGTAGGAATATAGCACCAAATGCCAAAAGTCAAGCTGAGTTAGACCTTGCAAAGATCTGTGAAGATGGATGCGGAAAGGTTTGTTAACTGTATAAATAGAAACAAAATTTAAAAAGGAGGAAGTGGGGCTGCTGTGTACAGAGTAGGAGGCTGAGATCAAACACAGTATTTGGATTACACTTTGGATCATCAAGGGCCAGACCTAGGGGGGTACACAGTCTTGAAATGCCAGGAAGTTAATTTAGCTCTGGGAACAAAATGTACAATGCTAAGGAAGATGTCTTATTCTTCTGGCTAGTAAATGACAGAAAGTCACGTTCTGGGGGCTAAAATCTACAACAACTGTGTGGTGTCTGAGCTACTCATGAGAAAATGCCAAAGCCACCTGTCCAAAACCATCTTGTCTGGTTCTAGGTTCACAGCAAAGCTCCAGCCTCCCTGGCTACACTTGTATCAGCAAATAAAGGATGGTGAGGGCTCAGGATGGTGTGCCAGTCCTCAACCGCCCGTGGTGTTAAACAGTTCCTGCTACAAGTACCGTGTATGCAAGACAGCCCTCTCCCAGGAAATACCCGTGCACAGTTCCTGGGATAGCATCAGATTGTTCCTCCCAGTGAGCAGTTTGGAGGTGGTCAGCCTGCTATGGAGTTGTTTTGGAGAAGATGGTTTTGCTGAATGGATGTAAGCTGTGCTTACAAAAGACAGTGTACAAACCCACCTTCTTTAGTAACACAAGTCTAGCTTCTGAGACTGGGATGATACAAATGACACAGATGTTGTTGGGACATCTTGGATGACCTCAGTCATGTACTGTTAGAGGTCATTAACCACTGGATAACTGGGTTTTTTTGGTTAAACTGATAGACAATGCCTGCATTACTCCATTTACACCTTTTGTTACATTTTCACATTTGACTTGATGAATTTTGGAGGAAATGTCAAACTGCTTAGTCAAAGCAGCTCTGTCCTCCTCACTGCCTTACCTTTCGTGGTCTTGTGGTAAACAAGGCAGTATTCATCTCACACTTAGTTTCACACATCCAGCCCACATCTGTGCCTGGTAGTTAAACATAGGGCAGGTCCCTAAGCACTGTTCCACAAACAGCTGTATTGACTGCTTTTTTATTAGTCTACTAAGCTTGCTGAAGACAGAAAATGTTTATGGAACAGAATAGTTAATGTCTGCACTATTCCATCCTCTTACCCTCCAAAACAGGGTGCTTGTGTGTAAACAGGGAATGGCCACAGGCTTGTGCTAACAGCTCTTCTGTCTAAGGATTATTTGAGATACTGTTAGTTGGTATGGATGGGTTCCACAGATTAAAATGACAGGCAGATCTGCTGATTAATTAAAGAGCAAGCAAGGATTAAGGTGCGAGAAATTATTTTTGAATACAGAGTGTAATTCTAGCAGAAAGAAGAGAAATTTCAGAACCATTGTTTGGTTGGGGTCTTTTTCCTATTAATTGTACTTGGTGTCTTGGGTACTTCAGCTTGGTATAAAAGAGAGCGTTTCTTTCGCAGAACAATTTTAGGAGCCATTATCTCAGACCACCACTCCCCGTATTTATGTGACCACATCTATAATAACACAGGAGATGAACCAGGGTTCTGTGGAAGTGACAGGCAGAAGCAGATGGCAATGTGACAGGTATAGTTGTTGATCTCACATGGAGCAGCTGATGAAGAAACACAGCAGTAGAACATTATTTTAGGGGGTTTTGTGAATGCTTACCCCCAGAATGTCCTCCAGCCTCTCCAGTGGGTAATTGTTAACGAGCATGGTGCAATTGTAATTGACATTGAACAATTTCTTTCTTCCTTTAGTGTTTATGCTTTTGCCTCTTAATCACTGAAGGACTGTTCTACTCTCTACCTTTATCCTGGAAAAGAAAAACAATTCCTTGCACTTTTCTTTAATGAATGTGGTTCCTACCAGTGTTTTTTTTCAGGATTCCACCAAGTAGATGTATTTCTTTGTAGTTAAATGCCAAAATAAGCACAGTACTAAAGTTTTGGCACTATTGATTACAGCTTCATAATTACTTCCTATGTGCTACATATGTTTCAATTAAGGTGCTCTACTAGAAAGATACAGTTATTTTGGACAGTATTTTTTATTTCATTAGCACCATTAGTCCCATGCAGCAGTCTCACACGGCTTTTGGGATCCACTTTAATCTCTTGATCTCTTTCTAAACAGAGTCGTTTAGGTTGCAAAAGACCTCTAAGATCATCAAATCCAACCATTAACCCAGTGCTGCCAAGGCCAGCACTAAGCCCTCAGTGTCCCTACACATCTTTTAAATACCTTCAGGAATGGTGACTTCACCACTTCCCTGGGCTGCCTGTTCCCTTGCTTGACAACCCTTTTGTTTTTTTTCTCAAAACTTAAAGAAGTTTTTCTTAATATCTGAGCTGAACTTCCTCTGGTGCAATTTTAATGGGTTGCTCAGCCAGATTTTCTTCACTGTTTATTTGGTTTTCTTTCCTTAACTATCACTCTCCTCCTTTCTAGAATTCCACTTTATTTTGGACAGTTTGAATCTTGATGTTTCTTCACCCGTTCAGATGCTGTCTCATCCTGCAGCATATTGTAGAGTTTTCCCATAGTGGTCTCTTATGAATGGTCATGGAAATGGGATCTTGTCAAGCGTGGCACAGACACCATGCTGTTTTTCCAACATCCACTGCTCTTTTGGGCTGTCTGCCATGTTTTGGCAGTTTTGGGGTCAGCCATGGAAGTTTCATGAACAGTGTATTTTCCAGATTGGGAGTGTTGTGCTTCATGGGAGGTAATGTCAAAAGCCTAATCCAAGTCCACCAGTGTCTCCCATTATTGAATCCTGGGCTGCACCAAAAGCAGCATGGCCAGCAGGCTGAGGTGATTCTCCCCCTCTACTCTGCTCTTGTCAGACCCCACATGGAGTGCTGTGTACAGTTCTGGTGTCTCCAACATAAAAAGATCATGGAACGGTTGGAGCAAGTCCAAAGGGTGGTCATATAGTTGGTAAGAGGACTGGGACACTGTTGGGGCTTAGGTTTTGGTTTTTTCTGTTCTTCCTGTGGAAACCTGTAGAATTTCTTCCCATTGAGTTGCTAATTGGAACTGATGGCTTGAGACAGGCGGGGAAGGGGAATTCTTAGTTTTTGGGAGTTTTTCAGGGCGGGGCAGAGATACCGAGAGATTCAGGCTGAGAGAAGGGGCTGAGGACAGTTCCNTCGGTTCCGAGGGAGGCTTTTCTGCCTTGCTTAGCAGACATCTGTCTTGTAAACCAAGACAGACACCTCTCCTGTGAAGACAGATAGAGAGATGTGGTATACCACAATTAGCCAGATAGACACTTTCTAGCACATTTCTGAGTACTAGATAGCAGGCATTCTTTACTACAGCATGCTGGGAATTCGGAGGATATTTCCTCTAATCAATGCCCTGAGTGTCAGGTGTACAGTTTTTATCATAAGCACTGATTACATATTCATTAGCTATCCCCACTTCCTTGACTTTATTTTGCACAGTCGCAATCCTTATCAAAGTCCTTCTATTGGTTCTTTGGGGGTCCATCATCAAAGTCCAGTGTCCTTTTCAGGGGGCTATTCTTTGACTGCTGCTTTTGATTAAGTACAGCATCATTGTTTTGCTTAAATTCTACCATTTCAGCCTTGCAGAGCTGAGCTGGCATCCTGCTTGTGTTTTGCATGACTTCTGTTTGCCTAAGTTACATCCTTTATTTATTTCTCCAAGGCTGCGCTGTTCTGTTTTACTGTCCTTGGTAAGAAGTAAAGTGTTGTTCCTTATCAGCTGAAATACTGTTATACTGTCCTTATCAGGGGCTGTTCAGCCTGGAGAAAAGTTTGTGTGGAGACCTCAGAGCAGCCTTCCAGTATCCTAGGGGAGCCTACAGAGAAGCTGGTAAGGGACTTTTCATCAGGAACTGTAGTGATAGGACAAGAAGTAATGGGTAAAAATTGAAAAGGGAGGGATTTAAGTTAAATATTAGAAATAAATTTTTTACTCTGAGGGTGGTGAAACACTGGAAGAGGTTGCCCAGGGACACTGTGGATACTCCAACCCTGGCACTCTTCAAGGACACATGGGATAATGCTTTGAGCTACCTGGTCGACTGGGAGGTGTCCCTGCCCACAGCAGGAGAGTTTAGGACTGGATGACCTTTAAGGTCCATTCCCAACCCTTAACATTCTATGATACCCACTGCATCCATTTCATGCTGGCATCTCTTTCTCAACCATGTTCTGCAGAATCCATCAGCTCTTAGAGCAGGATGTGTGTTACAGCTGAATGGATGTTTTAGTCCAACCCAGCCCCTCAGTTCTCACTCCCAGCGACCATGAGGAGAAAAAGAAAAAGCGAGTAGCTTTTCAGTCCACGCCAAAGGAGCGGAATGAGCCATTTGCAGGGAGCTGGCCTGTGAAGCCCCTTCCTGCCCTGCGTATGTGATCTCCCTGGCCGTGCCCAGCCACGCCGTTCTCCTGCGCCCGGTGATGCGCCACGGCTCCACACGCCGGCGTCCCCCTCCATCCCGCCGCTACCCCCGGCCCACCCCCTACACCACGTAGGGCTCTTCCCACGTGGAACAGCGCCTCCCATTCATTGGGAGATATAGGGGAGCGGGCGGGCCCGCGCAGAAGATCTAAAGCGGCAGCGGGGAGCTGGGGGTCGCGGCTGCGCTGCCTCGCCGCTTGCCCGAGCCCCCTGGCTGGGTGAGTCTGGGTCGGAGCGGGCGGGGGCCCCACGCGGTGCGTCCATTTTGCGCGGCGCGGTGCGGCGGGCGCGGCGCTGCGCGCTCCCGGCCCGCTCCCG
>VYZP01072663.1:652-131143 GCA_013400635.1 Hypocryptadius cinnamomeus | reverse complement strand
GGCCCGCTCCCGGCCCGCCGCCGGCCCCGCCGCACGTCCCTGCCGGAGCGCCCCCCTCCCCTCCCCTCGCCTGACCCCCATCCCCGGCCCCTTTTTTGCCTATCTTCTCTGCGGTGCCAGCAGCGCCGCAGGGAACGTGCTGTGCTGGAGGTGAAGGCCCAGGTGCCGAGGGGAAACCCTTGGGCCGTGACCCAGACGCCCTTCCCGTATCCAGGGTGGCTCCCGAGGGGCTGCCATGCTGTGCTTTGCTTCTTTAGTCAAATTGCAGAAGAGACTGAGAATTTACCGAGAATGCGGGTATCGCCCATAGGGCTCATGGCCAGGCCCGTGTCCCTGGAGTTCTTGCTGCCTGCTGCTCCCGAACCTGCTCCTGTGAGCAGGACAGGGAATTATCTCCATTTGGACTGTCAGCGCTTTGCAGGCAGCTATTCTGGCTAACAGATGGGTCTTACCATGTTCGGCATATGTACGTGTGAATGTGGGTGGCAGATGGGGTGGAGCAAGGGGAACCCGCTGAAAATCCTTGAGAGGAAATTTGTATGTAGCTAAGGCTGGAGAGGAAGATTTAGACTACATAGGAAATTGCTAGTTAGCTGTGTTGTCAGCTGCCAGAAACCTTCGTTTTGGAGCAAGGTGGTGTTTTTGTCGGTGCTGTATAGAGTCGTGGCAGAAGGGCAGTTGCAGAGGCTGCAGATCTGGGCCGAAGAGCTGATGATAGTGGTGCTGAAGGTTTATGAGTTAGCCGGCTCACTTGCTTGTGGTCATTTGCAAATGTTACTTTGTGCTTGAGCAATGACTGCATGGTGAAGTCCAACATCAGCTGAACTAGTGGATATCCTACCCTGCCTCCCTTTGCCCACCTCTGTGGACTCTGCTAAGCCATGGGGCCAAGTGTTGAAGATGTGGTCCTGCGTGGCAATGCAGGTGTCATGGGGGACCCTCTGCAGTGGCACAGCAATGCCTCTTGAAGCCATTCGTTCACTCACTGATGCTTGCCTGTCTGCCGTCTCCAAGTTAGAGGCAAATACAATGAAAACTTGGAAAGAACAGGTAGAAATGTATCTTTCTGGTCAGGTGCTCTATGGACTTCTGTTGCCTTCAGTGGCCATCTGGACGTGTTTTTTGGATGAGCTTTCCATATAATGCAAAAGACTGTGTAATGGCACAGCTCCTTAGCTGAAGTTAAGTACAGAACCTGATACAAAGCAGGAGCAAGCTTGTGCATTGCCACAAGCTTTGAAAGTTACATTGCATTCAAGTACTTCAAGTATCTTGCATTTTGAGTGATCTGACAGACCTTGACTGTGCTCCATCACATGCATGCTTTAGATGGTCATGTTGGCTTTGAAATAAAGCCTTTTCTTGGGCAGGGAGCTAATTGGTGTTTAGTCCCCGACTTATGCCACTTTGGTGGTATTTGTAAAATTTTGAGTCTTGCTGCTTGTAGGGCTGTGTTTAACAGTGAGGAGGTGTGTTCAGAAGGCACTTCTTGTTTCGAGTGGGCTGTAACAGAAACCTGAGGCCTGCTAGGCTTCTGATTCAGGCAGTTCAGTTGTGCGTGTGGTTGAGATGCAATATGCTCTTGACTCCTCATGGAGTATATTCTTGCAATATTTTTTCTAAACAGAAGGCATTATCTCAGAGAAGAGGAAGTAGTAACTGTTTAACCAGTTACTGGAGAAACCAGTTCCAAGGTGTATTGTTGAAAGATTTGTCACTCCCTCTTTTTTTTTTTTTTCTTCTCTTTTCCCTTATTTTTTTTTCTTCCTCCTTTCTTCCTGTGTAATCTGTTGCCATGTGGCAGGCAGTGTTCATTCTCATGGTGGTGTGCCTGAGTTCTGTGTCTCTGCTTTCAGTTGTGTGACACGGTAAATGGTCGGATTTGGTCATCTTGGAATCCTTTTCCAGCCTTAATAATAGCATGATTCTGAGATGACAGGAGTGGGTTCCAATTACTTTGCTTTAAAACCACCTATTTTCTTTTGCAAGTCCCAGCACAGGGGAGCTAAGCAGAATATTTACAGCCAGTTGTTTGTTTCCTCCTTGCTGTCACTTAAAGCACCTTGCAGCAGCAGAACTTCTTATACTTCAAAGTTTCTTGTTTTAGGTAAGTGACGTGGGGAGAGATGATGTTGTATATGTTCTGAGAGGTGTTGCATTATACATTTCTCCACACTTCTGCAAGACTGTCATATCTAGGTCTCTCTGTGTATTCCCCCCATAAACATAATTAGGAATGATTTCCTTTGATGCCAGAATGATGGTGTGGAAAAATATAACATTGTTTTAAAAAGTTGAGCAGACTGGATGATATCAGTCATTTTTCTCCCAATAAAAAGTGTATACTTACTCCAAACACTGTATTTTGCTGATGGGGACACAATTATTTTTAAGGCTAGTGGTATAACTTCCCTTGACAGGACTGTGTGCTCGGTGGCTTCGCTTACCTCTGTTACTGGCTTGCAGGAACATTTTTTGGGGCAGACCAGGCTTCTTCATGAAGGGCAGGGAGGTGCAGGTGGCAATTCCAATACATTCAGAAAAGGGAGTAAGATTTTAGCCTGCCGATTGGATAACTACTACACTGGTGGGGTTGAATAAAAAGTAGATGACAAATCTGTTTTTATTGCTCACAGGATTTAATTACTTGTCTAAGTTGACTTGTGCTTCCAAGGGAGCCTGAACAAGCTTTCTTCTTGGAGAGATGTGGGTCGCAAGACCTGGTTTTCTGCCGCACAGATGGCAGAATAAACTGTAAGGGTGTCTACAAGGTAATGCTTGTCCTTGTGCAAACCAGGGAGCTGAGTCTGCATGGTATTTTGCAGTGGCCTCATGTCTAGGTTCGGGCCAAGTCTGCCAAGTTTTTGCATTTCTTACCTCCTGGTATCACTGTGTTGTCCCTGCTGCCACTGCTTCTTGAGCTATCACATCCAGCAGCTTTCTGCCCTTAACCCTCTTAGGGCTGGCCAGCATGGAGCCCTGTGTGGAGGTCGTGCAGGATCCTTCTGTGTGGCATTGGCAGCAGTGAGATGTGAAATATGTGGGTCGTGGTCTGGCTCACAGTTTGGTTGGTTGGTGTCATCTTTGCTTTTTGAGGGAAAAAACCCTTAAAATCCCACAAACTTTAGCAAGTTTTGCTTTGATCCAAAAAAGGAGCAGGAAATCTTTTGTCATGCTTTTGGTAGAAGTTCTGAGATAAATATGAAATGGGCTGTGTTTGGATGCCTCTTTTCCCGGTCTTTCTCTATCAGCAGCCTTGCAGCCATGAATGTTTGGATTAGGTGGAGGCAAAACTCTACTTAAACAACAGCTTTCCTGTTCTGGAGCAGGAGAAAGCTGAATGGTGAACGTGTGCCTAAGAAAAGAGTATTCACCCAAAGGAAAAAATCCTCCACACCTACCTCACTGTGAAATTTAATTCCACGTCAGTGTTGTAGCAGTTTTCTGATGAGATTTATTTAAGTAGAATATATCAAAACTAGGTTGTCATACCTGTGTGTGAAAACAGGAATGGTTGGTTACTCCACTGACATACTAATCAAACATGATGCTTGTATGATTTGCCATGCTCTGTACTTAATTTAGACTTAAGTGCCTAAAACAGATGCAGTTTTCCAAGGCATTTCGTTGTAAATCCATCAGTTTAGGAGCTGCGAAGTCTTTGCAGTGATGGCTTGTGGGATAGTATGCAAAACACCTTTGAGACGGAATTTTTTTCCACATAGCCCCATACTTTATCCCCTCTGCTCCACCTCCTTGCACCATCCTCAGCTCCTGTTTTTCTGTGCATGTGTGTCTAGGCTACACTGATATAGGCATATCCTGTAGACCTGGCAGCCAGGCTCTGTGACTGACCTGCACAACCAAGTCCCATCTCAAAACAACGGTCCCTGCTGAGGCATGTGTCACGCGCTGGTGGGGAAGAACAGTCGTTTACTGGCGCAACAAGTTGGAGCATCGCCATATCCCAGTTACACTGGGAGTGTGGCCACACCATTGGTGCTCAGCATGGCCCTCTTCCTTTAATTGGTCTACCCAGGCTGCCTCATTTAGGGTTTCCTCATGTGGGAGCTCCTCATGCTGTTCCAAGGCAGCTGAGGCATTGGTGGCCCATCCAAGTAATGCACTGTTGTCTCCTTCAGCACTGAGTGACCCTGGTCAGTGGGATAGGTCTGGTCAATGGGCAGTACTGGTTGGATCAGATGGTAGGATTCAGTCATGGCTTTCATTCCAGTGTGCATCAGACCACTGCCTGTTACGGGAAGGCCTTTCTGAGGAACTTGACAGTGCCTTGCAAGAGGCACTCAGGGAGCTGCAGACATGCAGCAGCCTCTCTGCTGCAGGAGAGGATGTGTCTGCTGCACACACCAGCCAAGCAAAGGGTGTGAAGTGCTTGTCTGTGCCTGCAGTGATGAGCACGTGGTGCTTGGAAGGAGCTGATCCCTCCCCAGCCCTTGAATTATGGCTGGAATGTGGGAATACTGAATCTAAAAGCAAACATTTTAACTCCTTTCACAGCGTCTCTTTTGTACGGTGTAAATCATAGTTGCAAAAAGCTTTACTATTAGGTCTGTAGTCATGCAAGCACCCTCAGAAGGCTGTAATATATTTTTTAATTCAGCTAGTGTGTTCAATGAGAAATTAACTTCAGTTTCTTCAAAAAAAAGGAAGTTTTTCTTAATTGTTCCACTGTGTTGAGTCACCCTCCAACAGTCACAGCGGGGTGCAGGGTTGGCAGGTCTCACTTGGAATTCTGCGTGGGGCAAGCCCTTGAATGCCTGCAAACCAATGGGCAAAACTCCTAAATTAACAAAAATGTATTCTGATTACTTTGCCAATAACTTTGTTTTGATTGCAGAAGCCTAAAGGAGTTATGTAGCATATTTTGAATTTTCATAGAATCCTAGAATGGTTTGGATTGGAAGGAACCTTTGAAGTTCCATGCAGTACAATCCACCTGCCATGGGGTTATTCAAAGCCTCATCCATCCTGACTCTAAATGCTTAATTTGCATACACAGTTACCAGGGATAGCAAAACCTTTCTCAGAAGCCTGCAATCAGCTTGGCATAAGGCAAGGAGCCCCGTGACTTGACCACATACAATTTCTGTTCCCCTTCCTCCCTGAATGAGTGTGTCCAGCACAGGCTGAGTTCTCTCTTATGTGGGCCATTGCTCTGAGGTTTGTTACGGAGTGTTTTCTCTGAAAAAGCTATTCAAACTCTTCCATCTCATTCACAGAAACAACACTCCTGCTTTCCCAGTGAGGGAAAGGGATCTTTTGCTTCAATTCAGTACCCTTTATGGTAATGGAGGAAGTTTTAAATTGGGACAGCATTTTTTAAATTGGGACAGTTTTTAAATTGGTTCAGCAGTGCTGGGAGCGTGCCTGTTTGAGAAACATCTGATCTGCAGACGTGGTGATCCACATGGGTAGCCACAGATCCCTGGTCCACTTGTCACTCAGGCAGGATGCTCATGGGTCACTTTGGCAGGGGTGACCAGGGTCTGCAGCTACCTCATGGTCCTGCCTCCTGCTGGAGCTGCCACTGTTCTTCTTGACCTACCTGCTGGCCTCTGCCTGTTCCCAGCTGCTCAGGGACGTAGCAAAGTCCATTTGTTTATACCCACTTTGATCTGCCCCTTGTCTGCACCTCAGAGTCCCAACTTGGCTGTGCCCTTTGTCCTGGTAATAATAATGGTGTTTGGGGAAGTCTTCTCTTTCCTTTCTTCTATCAGTCTGATTGGATGTGTCCCATGTCTGTACAGGATACTTTTTGTTCTGCGTGAAGGTTGGGGCTCTTAATGTTTTGTTTGTTTCCCCACTATTGTTTTAATAACAAACCAACTTCTGTTGCTGTCTAACTTACTTCCTTATCCCCTAAGGGACATTTCCCACTTTCTTCCAAGCACTGTGCTCCAAGGACCACAACTGGTTTATGCTCAATGACATGGCGAGGGCTTTTGGCTAAGCGACGTTCTGTCATCATTTTATCTGGGTTTAAGGAGACAGAAGCTCACTTATTTAATATTGTTTCCCAGAGCATTGTTTTTTTTCTCTTCAATACCAAGGCTGAGTCCCTGGCAGATTATTGACGATGGGTTGTTTCAAGTGAATCCCTGCCAGTCTGTTTCAGGCTTTCATTTGGGAAGTTTAATTATCAGTGGAGATCCCCTTTGGTGTTATGACAAATCGAGGGCGTTAAATCAAGCAATTTTCTTGCAAGGTGTAATTGAAGTCATGCTGAGGAGCTATTTGAGGAGACTGTGCTAGAGCTGGTGGGAGACTTTTCAGTTAGATGCTTTTTCTTCAGCAAATACTGATTCATGTAATTAGAGAGGTGTGATGCTCTTTAATGGCTAGGCAGGAAGACATTTCCTTAACTTTTTTGTTTCTGAGGAGCTCTGGATGGCAAATGTGCTGCTGTCCTCCTCAAAACATCCGAGTGCTGTTTTGAGCTGAGGATCTTCACCAGCTGAAATTTGATGTGTGGGCTAAAAGGGCTGAGGGTGCTGCAGGCACCTTTCACTGGATGGTGCTTCTCAGATGGGAATTTATCCTGGAAAGTGTCACCTCCCTCTCTTCTGCCCTGGCTGCTGTTTGTCATGGCCTGCCATTTGCTCAGCTGTAGTCACAGTGTTGAGTTTGTTTCGGTGGTGGTGGTTTTCAGTATGATGCCCCAGGTGGTTATTCTGGTACTGCTATGGATGTTAGGCAGCAGGCTGGGGAAAGGAAGATCTGGTTTCATGATTTAACCCTGCCAAAACAAACATGTTGTCTGGCTGCTCCTGTTTCCCCTGTTTTGAGGCAGGGTGCACTATATCCAGTTAGAGTCTAAAAGGTATTTCTCTAATCTGTTTTTGCAACACTTGGGTGATGGAGATCTGATATTGTACCCTGTCCCAACCTTTCATTGTGCCCGCAGTTGGAAAGTGATTGTAACATCAAATTCCCCGTTGCAAATTAAGCATGATATGCTGTGTGTTTCTGCAGTAGGGGAATTAGTGTTTTTCCAGTCTTTTCCCTGTTGAATGGCTTACTGTGTGCCACATTTGATGATAATCACAGCTGGAGCTTTGTGCAGAAGAAAGGGCATCACAACTTCTATTTTGTAGATTTTGAAGCTTGAATTCTGAGTGTTTGAAGTACTCTTCTCATGACTTCCACAGCAGGAACCTCCCTCCTTTGGTCAAAAATAACGGCTCATTTCAAAATGGATTTTGTGTATCATCACAAATAACCCAGATTGACTTTTCTGCAGGTATTGAGACAAAACACTGAAGTTCGCCTGCTTTGAAATTTTGGGGAAGTTGAGAATTCCTATCTGAACTTGTGCAAAAGGATGGTCTTTGCCGTCTTGGAAGTTGTCCTGGGATGAGGGGATTTTCTGACCTTGGTACAGCCCGTAGCCATGACAGCTTGGAAAGCATCTGGGTGAGCTGCAGTACCCTGGTGTTTGCCCATGGCGGTAATCGAGCACTGTCTTCTTGTCCAGTGGGAGCTGGGGGTCACCTTTCAGTAATTGGTTGTTGGTCAGTGGATGATATAGGGATTATAAAGAGCACCTCACTGCACCTTTTCCAGTGGAAGAAATCTTCCAGGTCTATGAGACACCTGAAGAGGAGCAGGCAATGCTGCTTTGAAAATGTTCCTAATATCAGGAGATTGAGGAACAGAAACCTGCAGCTGCCGAGCTGTCTGTGACAACGGGCTGATTCCCCAGTACCACCTCCCTCATGGTGTTAAAGGATCTGCTCAACAGAGGAGGATAATATGATCACCTTCAGACAGGCAGTGTGCCTTTAAGCAGGTGAAAAAGATTGGGTTTTGTGTACACTGCACACCCACTCCTGTGTGTGCCTCTGTCTTTGTTTAAGGTGTTTGTATTTAACTGCCTGGCTCCCTTCCTCTGAGTAGCAAATGCCTTGCTAGTGGCTGATCTTGATTTTTAATGACAAAATTGGCAAAGAATTTAACATTAATGTCCATATATGTATATAAGTATATACACTCAAATGTAATCTAGGTTAATGTTTATTGAGATATATGCATACATTTGCACACATATTAAAAAAAAATTATAATCTATAAGGGAACAATTTAACAGCTCATAGACAATACCTTCATTTTCTAGTTAAAATACTTCAGCAGTCAACGCCTCTTCACATACAATGAAACAAATGCAAAGAATTGCAGCTACTTTGGTGGCTTTTGGCTTGGACTCCCTGCCGTTGCTGCTGCTATAGTGAGATAACTTCCAGCTTTGCATAATGCTTGGTCATGCCTTTGCTTTCACTAGCCTTTTTGCTGGTGGCTGCATCTGCAAATGGCTATAGTCGAAGTCTCTGAGTCAGTCCTCAGCATTTGTCCCAAGTGTGTCTTCTCTAAACTGCCTGCCTGCTCCAGCACAGCTGATGGGGACACTTGCAGCCACTTCAGGGACACAGCCAGATGCAGCTTAGGGTCTGATGCCACGTCCTTTGCTTCTGTTTCTAAAACTCTCGAGATAGGTGCTCAAATATCTGTTGGGAAGGCTCAGCATCTTCTGTAGTCCTCTTGACTCTGCTCTGTTGCTTGTTGCAGAGTGATATAAAACATTGGAGTTTTCCAAGGCAAGACATTTTGGAAGGACATATCTGACACAGTTCTTGCTTTAAACTGGAATGGATCACACCCAGGACTGATGTGCCTTGGTGATTTGGTTTTCTGAATGATGCTTCAGAAAACATTCAGGAGATCTAGTTTGGTCCCTTACTTTATGATCTTTTGCTTTTAGGAGTCTACAGTCAAATCTGACACCCCAAAAATACCTGTAATGCTAACAGCAATAGTAGGAATTGAAGTTTTCCACCTCTTTTCCTCTGTAGGACTTCTGTGTGAATGATGCTGCCTTGGGAATGGAAGCAGCAAAACCAGCTTTTCGGAAAGGGCTCCCAAAGGGGTTTGTTTCCTATGTGTTGATCAGCTGGTTGACATCATCACTACATGCTTGTTTGGGGACCATGTTTGAACTAAAAATACAGGGTGAAAACTATTCTACATTGTCAAATATACCAGCACCAGCACGAGCTCTTTGTTCTGCAAACTTGTAGCAGTGATTATACAGCTGTATGAGGGATATTTCTCCTCAGCATTCTTTTGGTCTTCAACAAATGTCAGATTGTCCACAGGACATGACTTTGCTGTGAGAGAAGGGTACTGATGGCAGTAGACATTTCCATGTGTTTCAAAATGGATATAAGCATGCGTGGTACAATGTTGAATGAGGATTTCAGCTCACTTGTCCTCCAAGGAGATGTCTGGGGACTTTGCTGGACATGCAGCAAGGTTAGGCTTAAGTTTTCTTCTTTCTTTAGTAGAAAACTCCTTGTTCTGCTTAATCAGCTTTAGTTTTATGCTCTTCTACAAATTAGAGAAGAAAATTCTCAGGAACAGCAGTGCCTTGGAGTAGGTAAGGGGTGGCGTTTCAGAAGTTGAAACAAGTTGTAATTGTTGAGGAAGTGATAGTATTGCTTATGTAAAATGGTGCTCTGTCAGCTTATTTTTACACATGGTGTTTTATGTTTAGCTGGACAGATGTTTATTATGGTTTACTTTTTGCTGTCAACCACATGGCAGATTGCTTATTTTCTTATGGGTTTGAGGAATGGGGAAGGAAACCTATCAACCTGATATAATAGGTATGTTAACCATTAGATAAAAGGGGGAAGAATATCTTATTTTATTTGAAAATACAATAGAGTCAAGACACAAAAAGTTGGACAGGGAACAAAAGTAATAAACATGAAATGCACTGTAAATAAAACACCAGTAGCAGTTGGACTATTGAAGTTGGTGGGAGCTTTGCCATTGACTTTGGTGGGACAGGATTCCCAAAGGATGTGGCCCCTGGCCCGGGGTCCACCCTGCTAGGCTACCTGTGTGTGTCCTTGCTTCCCACCACTCCCAAAGACCTCTGCTCCAGCCAGAACATGGAGGTACCCAAAGTCTTGGGGTGAAACCATTTCCTTCCTTGCCCGTCTGAGTGGCAGGGACTTGCAGCTCCGTGTTTCTCATCAGAGAAACCAGAGCTAAGGCATGTGCAGACAAAACTCATCTATATTCATTCAGATTCAAGTTTCCTCAGCTTCAAGGTGATTAGGTACCATCTGGAAACATTTCTGGAATAATTTATATTGTTTTATGTTATAGGACTGCATTATGCCACAGAATTACTGACTGTGCATTCAAAAAAAAGGCTCATCTTTTCAAGTGAGGCTGGGAGTGGAACCAGCCCAGAACAAAGGGTCACTTCAAAGTCAAGGATGACTGTTTCAGAAGGCGAAATCACAGCTGGATCCAACTTCTAAGGAGGGGAAAAATCATAATCTCTGCCAAAATCACCCTTTGATACACTTGCAAAGATAACAAATGATACACAGAGGGTTTTGGGCAGAGGTGTAATGACTCTGCACTGCATCCTGCTAAACCTAAAAATTGTTCTCCTGAAAAAAATCCCACTTGTCTTCATTGAAGGTCTCTTTTTTAAGTGACAGTGAATATAATTGAAAGTAAAAGGTTGATTTGGTACCTGCTCTTTCAAAAGCAAAGAAAACACGAGCAAAGAGATGCTTGGTGGGTGATCAGTGGCCTGTGAGATGAATGACAGTGCTGTGTGTGAGGGCCACAGAAGATGGCTGCATTGCAGGCTCCCTGTTTGTTACCTGCAGGCTATGGGAAGTATTCTATTCACAACAGAGATGCTCAGACTTTGACATGTTTTTTGTGAAAGAGGTAGTTGATATCTTAATCTGGAGTTCACCTGGAAGAACGCTGTCTGCTGGCATTAAGCCAATTGCAGGATGTTGGTCTTAATTTCCAGGTCTGTCATAATTAAATAGACCCTCTTCTAAGCAAAGTATTCATAAAAAGCAGTTCTGCTTTATTCTTGATGGCCATAGTACAGCTGTGCACACCTGTAGATAGGCCCAAGGGAGCTTCCAAATGAAATTGCTTTAAAATATGCTTCTTCTGGAACACTCTTGAGTGATATATAGACTTGAAATAATTCACTAGGTTATTTTTTTTTTTAGTGAATAAATTGTGTGTCCCCCTGCCCTCTAGGACCTTGCCAAGTTCTCACCCTGATCCTCGATCTCTGCATCAAGGGTCTGTTCCTTTCCTGGGGACGTTGTCCCTCCCCAGCCCTGTTTTTGCCAAGGAAGTCGTTTCTCATGATGTGTGTGTTTGTGACAAGGCAGGGAACTGGGGACCAGTTACCCTTTCATTTTCAGTGCAGAATTAAAATCACTAAGTTATGTTTGTTTTGCAGGATACCAGATTTTGTTAAGGTAGGTGGCTGTGTAGGAAGTAAAAGGTCTGCCATTGTTGTTAGGTAGCATCCTAGAAAGCAACAGAATTCATAGGAAACACTCCAGTACCACAATCTTCTTGTCCGTTTAACCCAGTTCAAAGTTTGTGACCGTCCTGTCCCAGCTCTAGGGAGGTGGGCATTTGTCCAGCCAAAAGCAATCCTGGCTGCCATGGATTTGGGTAAGGTTCAGGTGAAAAGGAGATTGTTCAATCTGACATGAATGCATTTAGGTAAAGACTTAGGTGTGTCTTCCTGCTGAAGGAAGAAGATAAGTTTTCCCTCTCTGTGTGTGTTGGGAACTCCCATGGTTAATGAAACAAGATTTTTGTAAGATTGGCCTAAAACCTGCCTTTCTTTGTTTGTCTAAATCCACGTCTGTTGGGAGCATGTTTGAGAGCTGTTGGTGGGGTACAATTCCTGACACAGTGGGCCTTGTAAATCCTCAGCCCTGTTCCTGCAGTTGTAATTACTTTCTCATAGTAGGGGAGTTAGTGTAAAGCCAAGAGAAAGGGATTTAAGCCAGGACTTAAAATGAGTGTCTTGGAAAAGTGAAGAGGACTTTTGGTTTTGTAGTTGATGCTGTGGTAACAAAATTGAAGCATGGATTTAACAGTTGCCTCAGTTAATTCAGTTTCTTAGCATGTATTTTCCCACCTTTTACGCTAGATTTTAGCTGGAGCTGATGAAGTACCAGTCTCACTGAATTGTACTGTAAATTGCATTTAGGAGTATTTTTGCCTGCACGTTATTCTCAGCACAGTATTGATGTCTGTGTGCAGTGTGTACTGCTGGAAAATGTATGTCCCAATCCAGCATTGCATTGAAATAAAAGAACCTTTTTCCTTTTCCATAATTAATGAAGAAACATTTTTAAAGTCCTGTTGCTGAAGCCAGCCTTAATGGTGCAGTGTGGGTATCAGGGTGGGGCTGTTGGAGCTGGAGGATGCAGTCTGAGATGGAAGATGAGGTTCATCCTTGTGGCTGTGGCCACACAGCCTGGAGATTTGTGGAGCAAAGCAGAGAAAATCTGATGTCTGTACAACACATCTTACAGAGGAGGTTGTCCTGGAGTAGCTGTTTCCTCAGGCTATCAGGTTGAGAGGTGTTACGTACATCCCTGCCACATCCTCAAGTTTAAATTCATCCCAGTAGTACAGGGTTTGTGCATTCCACAAGCTCTCTGCAATGTGAACCAAACTGTGGTAAATGGGGAAACTGGGACATTCACTTTTAGAGTACTCTCCTGCCCAGAACAGGAAAACCCCTCTGAAATCTGAAAGACAAAATTTGCATTTTTAGTTTGCTCACTTGTGTGTGAACTGAGTGACTGTGGAGCAGAGTGGGAGCTGGACTGGAGTATCGCCTCTCTCCCAGCATTGCACAAAGTTTGCAGCGTGACTGAGAGTTGGAAGCAGAACTTTGGTGTTGTTTGTTTTAATTCCCCATGGTAGGTCTAGATAAAATGCTAAAGGAGACATTTCACCCTGTAAAAAGGTGGAAAATGGGAAGTTTCATTTGCTGAAATGTAACAGGGCTGTAGCATTGTACCTGTGCAGTGATGATGATGTAGGAGGGCATTCTGGTCTAGATAATGATGGCAGCATCTTTCTTGCAGGCCCAAACAGGAAGATGGAGTGTCAAAAAATCACCAATTTTGGAAACCAGCTTCTTCGTCGGAAAAATGTGGACTGCTCTCGAGAAGACAGTCGCCTGTCGCGATGCCTTAACACGTTTGACTTGGTGGCTCTGGGTGTAGGCAGCACTTTGGGTGCAGGTGTCTATGTACTGGCTGGAGCTGTGGCACGGGAAAACGCAGGACCTGCCATTGTTATCTCCTTCTTGATTGCCGCCTTGGCTTCGGTGCTGGCTGGACTCTGCTACGGAGAATTCGGTGCTCGAGTTCCTAAGACAGGATCAGCTTATCTCTACAGCTACGTGACTGTGGGTGAGCTGTGGGCCTTCATCACAGGCTGGAATCTAATCCTGTCCTATGTTATTGGTAAGTATGGTGGGTGTGCTGCGAGGGCCTAGCTTTAGTTCAAGGTGGCAGCCTGGTCTGTAGGGTCACCGTTGTTTGTGTGCCTGTGTTACTGTTACAAAATGGATGCTTCATTCTTGCACTCACCCAGGGTTTCAGGACTCATCAGTGGGATGCGTCTTTGATGGCTCCTGTGCTGCTGGCTGAGGGCTTATTGCTGCTGGGAATTCCTCTGAATCTCCACTTCATCCCTCTGGCATCCCCTGGCTTCTGCACACTTGCTGGGGTGCTAAAGAGTGTCCTCTCTGCTTAGAAAGGAGCTGCTCACGGAAAGATGCTTTTGTACAGTGTCTGTACTCACAGTTGATCAAGGATTAATTCTGGTCCCTTTGGGATCTATTTAAAGTATCTGGAGATAAGAGTTTTGTCTTGTGAATTGCTGCAGAATTAATCTTGAGATGATCTGCAGGTTCACAGTCTCTGGAAAATACAAACCAAATCCCTTCTAAGCCCTTGACTCCCACTAGGAGAGGCCCTGGCTCAAGCTCAGAGCATGCGCTATGCAACTCAGCTGATGCATTAAAACTAAGCCACACTTTACTAATTAAGGATTCGTGTCTTTTCAAGCACATTCTGGGCAGGCTGCTTGTTATCACGCCTCTAAGGCTGCAACAGACTCGCCAGTTGAGACTGAAAGCTTGCCAGTTAAACTGAAAACCAACTGTTCGCTAAATTACTAAAGGGAGTTGGTTTTTTTTAAATGCGTTTTATGGGATTTGTAAGCATTACCTCGGAATTTAGTTTCCATGGTGCTTGGAGGGTAACATCATATCAAGAACAACATAGTGGCATAGCAGCTGCCTGTCTGAGATCATGCTGGCTTTCTTCTGTGTGTTACCTGAAATATTTTTCTCCTCTTCTCCTCCTTCTTTAAAAAAAAAAAAAAAAAGAGAAGATGAAAAGGCAGAGTCAATTAAACTCCTCTCCTTAAATCTGAGTCCTGTAGCTATTTTGGGAATTACATTCACTGCAAGGAGTAGATAAAAAATTTTTTAAAAAGTAAGTGTATAATTTCTTCCACACTTCTACGATGGACTCTGCTTAGGCTACATGTAGAAAAATTGAACAGACTTCTTGGTAATTTTTCTTCTGTTCCAGAAAGGTAATGATAAATCGTCTCCTTCATGCCCTTCATCTAGTTGGTTTTGGGGCCATTCCTACCATGATACTGGACGACCAAAATGAGTGACATAGCCGTGGTTGCTGTCCCAAAACCTGATTCTGCAAATGCACAATGAAAAGTTTTGCCTACTGAATGTTCTACTCCGAGGATCTGGGCTCAGAGTGGTATTTCCGAGATTTTTTTTTTCCCCCTCTCGTAATGGATTTTGAACAACTGTCTCAGTTCTTATGTCAGAGTTGACTGCTCAGTGTATTGTCACAAGGCAGGAAATTCAGTTAAAAACAAGTAGATACTATCCATGAATGTGTTCAAATACAACTTCCTTACTTTTATTTCAGTCCTGTGTCAAGAATGTGTATTTGCAAACTGTCTTTCTCATAGTTTGTGAGAAAGGGTGGCTGAGGTGGAAAAACACTGGGGGAGGATATGAGGTATAGGAGGTCTCTTTATCTTACCCAGCTTTTTTCTCAGAGCTAATTGCCCCTCTTGAGAGCAAGGACAACTCTCAGCAGCTTCTGGGGTGTGGAGGAGAAGGATATGTTGGCTGCCACTGTAAAGCCCCAATCAACTTGCTGAATGAGACTTTTGAAAGTGTTTATGGTGGTTCCTGTACTCTGAGTTAGACACATGGGAGAAATACTGACCAGATAGTCTCAAGAGGTCAAAACAACAGAAAAGTTTACGGCAAACTTTGAAAAATTAGGAGACTTTGGCTAAAGACTTACTACAACATCTGATCAACATAAAACACTTCTCACAGCTTTAATTTAGCCCATCCAACTTAGCAAACTTTAAACCTGTTCCATGTTAGTTACTGAAAATCTTCCAAGAAGAGGGAATTAGAAGAAGGAGCGAAAGACAGAGAAGATATAGAAAAGCACACATAGCTTACCAGTGCCTGGGTTCCAGCAGTGTTCAGATACAAACTCCAAGAGGAAGGTAGGGTCAAGATGTGCTGCACTCGTGCTCAGCCATAAAAACCCCTGGGCCTTTGTGGGCCTTCCCCCAGGTGGGACTTGTGGTCATTTGGTCCCTCGGGAGCTGGGTTAGGCAGAGTGGAGCCCTGTCCCTGGCGTGCCAGTGCAGTGCTGGAATAGAGGCTGAGGGGTGTGAGGGCAGGGCACTGCCTCACCAGGGCAAAGCTTGACCTGCTCACTCTCAAACACGCAGACATCCTGGAATGTCTCAGTACACCAGTCCTTCCAGTCTCTGACAGGCACATGCTGCACTTCAGAGCCAGGGCTTGAGAGGGACAGAAAGCTGTTTTTTTTCCTTAATCTTGCTGAGAAAATGCCAAGCAGTGCATCAAAAATGTGCATCTCTAAATGGCTCGGCAGCTTGGTGTTTTCATGCTGAGGTTCTCAGACATTGGCTCAGGAAGTATTGTGAGGGTGGAAAAAGAAATCCTGGAGTCCCAAGGACGGGTGGCCAGTAACTTTTAATTAATTGAAGTGATTTTACTTGGGGGAAGGCTCATGTGGAGTCTTGAAGGTGGGTGATGAGAAATAAATGGATGTGCATCTAATCAGTTATGGTCTAGAGAGAAGGCAAAAGGTGTCCAGGACCAGGATCTGATGTGAACTTTCTTCTGGGATGATGTGGGTTTGGGGAACTGTGCCAGATTGTCGATGCGCTTCAGGAACTAGAAACTGGTGGGAGCTGGTAGCGTGATGAGTAACAGCATCTCTGGTAAGTAGGTGCGGCTGGGGTTTCCTGGCACTTGGTGACCTCCTTGCCTGTGCCTGTTCCTGCAGCGAGCCCAGCACCTGAGCTCTGCAGTTCTCCTGGGAGCTGTGTGCTGTAGGCAGGAGCCAAATCTGCTCTGGTGAGGCTATGCTGACCCAGAACTAGGAAATCCTCCTGGGTACAAGCTGAATGTCTTTGCACTGTGCTCTCTAATAACAGCAGGATATTATCCAGGTGTCCGTGTGAAAGAATGTCAGATTCCCCCTGTTCCCTCAAGCCTGTTGGTTACAGAGAGTACCGGATAAATGGCTGATAGTTTTGTGGAACTGGCATCAAAGCAGCTGGCATCTAATATAACACATGCAGGAGCTGGGTGTTCCTGTCCTAGAACATAAAATATTAGAGCTAGGACAAAAAAATAGCACTAAAATAGTCTTTTTCCTCAAATCGTGCCAAAGCTAACCTGAAAAATTGTAATGTGGTGTACGATAACTTTTGCGGTTTCTCAAGATTAAATTGATGGCAGTGATGTCCAAACTCTTTAAAGGTGTTCACACTGTGCACTTTTCTGTCTTGGTGAACAGAAGAGTCTCCCAACAGGTCTGTTCTGCAGCTTAATTTTTATGCTGTTGCAAAGCTGGATTGGGCAGGTGAGTGTTCCCAGCTGTGCTGCAGGTGCTGCCCACCGCTGCTGCAGAGGATTTGGCTGTAGGTGAGCACAGACATTGTTTGACAGGTGCCGGAGTTGGGACCTGAACACCCACTCACAGGTGAGTGTAGCAGGACAGACTGTTCTGGGCGGAAAGGGGCCCCTGATGGCATCCTCTGAGGAGCTGCTCTGCAAGCCAAAACCAAGCCAAGCTCTTTTTTTAACTAGGTAATTATGTACAGTAATAATTATGATATGTTAGATACTGTTATATACAGTGTATGTACTGTATGAGACATTGGGAGTGTAACAGTAGCCACGTTAACACAGGAGAGGGAGAAGTTGGCTTTTACCCAAGCCAACTTATTTCACAAAATGCTGTCACTGTCTGGTGGTAGCCCTTTGTTGTTACTATTTCAGTTCTCTAAAATTACTTTTATGACCCAGACACTGTCCCCAGCTTGCTTGTCCTGAGACCCCAGGTTCAGTCTTCACCTCAGCAAGCTGTACATAGTTGGATGCCCTCAAACAGAAACAAAAAGTGGCCCCAGAGGGCAAAGCATGAGAATTTGCTGCAGGCAGGAGCTATTCCACTTGCTGTGGTCATCCCCAGCATTCTGCAATAGGCTGACTTATGCTCAGATAACATGTAAATTGTATCTGAGTCTTTTTCCTGCTTGGATGCTCCAGCACTGGAGGTCAGAGCAGACCTGGGTGTTGCCAGAGTGCAGAGCCGGCCACTGGTGTGGTCCAGGCTCCAGTGCTTCAGCATTGCACTGCTGGAGGGCAGCTGGATTCTGTAAGGCTCTCTGCCTGGGCTGCAACCAACTAATTGGGGCTGCGAGGGACTTTCTGCCAGCATTACCTTTGGACCTCTCTGGTAACAGAAATTACCAGGTTTGAGGGAAGGGCAGGCCCTTGAGGGTGCAAAGAAAAAGTCAGGGCAGTATCAAAGGCAAAGTTGAGGTTTGCAAAGAAGCCAGACTAAAAAGATTTTTCTCATCTTGTCAGCTCAGCATTAGTCTCAGGCCCACCACCTGTGTGTGTTACTATCAGAGCAGATGCCAAGCATGAACACAGGCTGTGGGCTGGCTATGGATATGAAAGGCTGCTCCCAGCACCTGGGAGCACATGCAAGGTTGCTTTGAGGCCCTCCGTATTGAAACACCTTACAAGGCTGGTTTGGAACATGTGCCAGCCACAAAGGGCGATCTTTGTCTTTTCTATCCTCTGGCAGGAACCTCGAGTGTGGCCAGAGCCTGGAGCGCAACGTTTGATGAAATCATAGGGCAGCACATTGAAAAATTTTGTAAAAAATACATGACGATGGATGCTCCCGGAGTGCTAGCAAAATACCCAGACATCTTTGCTGTGGTGATAATCATCATCCTAACAGGTGAGGCACTGGAGGGGTTTGTGGGTCTTGCACCTTCTTCTTCTGTAATCTCACTGTTTGCTTTTGGAATAAGCATGAAGTCCTGGTTTATTTTGAACAACATATTAAAGACTTTCTTTGCTACGAGTGTTGGATTGACCTATATAGCTGCTGTGGAGTTAGCACAGGGCATAGCCTATTTACAAGGTTTTTAATTAGAGGGGAGCATTCTTGATATTTTTTGAGCCACTTTTAAAACCTTCAATCAAATTTTGTATAAGGAGGAAAAGAAAAGATGACTTGTTATCCTCAATCAGGTATAGGAGTTTAATCCTTCCCTCCACAAATCCTATTACACAAGAATTTCATGCAGTTAGTCTATCAGCCTTATTCCCCCTTTTATAATCTGCCAGTTTTTGATGCCTTGAGCCAGGAAAGTGAGGGGAAAAAAGCAAGAGGACTTGGTTACAGTTTCATGCACTACTGTTTTAGTTTTGATTTTTTTAAAATATATATGGGCTTCAGTTTGCAGAAGTGAATACAAGACTCCAGAGGAATAAATGTGTCACAGACAGTCCGCACCTCTTTTTTTTTTCTAAAAATGTGCCAAGCTTTTGTTCATAAATTGGAAAAGTTTTGACAACTTGCAAGATCAAAATTCTTCTAAATGTTTACCTCTACTCCAGCTTGGTATTGCAAAGTGTTACCAAGTGTAGGCAAATTTTAAAAATTATGCTTCTGTACTCCTCTGTGGTTTCCAGCAGGCAGAAGCTGCAGTGTCACACTGGCAAGGTTATCCTGACATTTCCCACTCTGATTGGAATGGCCTTCTCAGTGTGAGCTGTGTTCATGGGGACAGGCCTCATAAGCAAGGGATGCTTTGGCATTTGGGTTTGCATTTGGATCTAGGACTGCATCGAGGGCTGCTGAAGTCAATAGCAGCCCTCTGTTTTCAGGATTACATCTGAATGGGAGAGATTTTCCCCTTTATTCATTTGTATGTAATATGAATTGCTCTCATTTCAAATCAGAAACTGATCTTTCACTTCAGATACAATTTACAAAGTTTAGAACTCCTTACTTTAGCACTGCTGAGGTATAAAATTACAAAGTTTATTTTATAATAAGTGGCTTTATGCTCCTGCATGAAGCAAATTCCATGGNTAGCACTGCTGAGGTATAAAATTACAAAGTTTCTATGCTCCTGCATGAAGCAAATTCCATGAATTTTAATAAGAAAGGTAAACCATTCCTTTCTAAAAAAAAGCTGCTGAAAGAGGAGCTTTAGTCTCAAATACCATCACCACAAGTTTATTTCTGCTTGCACTGTCTTGAGCTTCAGGTTTCTAAAAAGTACCTTACAAGTTTTTGTGGGCTGGTATGCACTCCTGTCAAACATTCTTCTGATATGGCTGTCACAGCTTATTTATTACCTTAAAAGAAGGAGAGGCAAGTACGCAGGATGCTCCTCTCTCATTGAAGTTCCTTGGAGTAGCAGTAAAAGAACACTGTGTTGAGCTTCTCTTCTCCCTCGGGCCTGTGTGAAGTTTTTTTACTTCTCCTTCAGCCTTAGATTTGAGATAAAAGTTTCAGTTCTTAATGATCAGAAACCTGAAGAGGAAGTTAAGAGAGCTTGTCAACCTGAGAAGCCAAGCTATGCCTCAATGAGATTTCGTTTGCCAAGGCCTGTAGCCATGCTCTTCTTCAGATAGATGATCTTAAGACCAAGCTGCAATCCTTCTCTCACTGAACTCACTGGCAAAGCTCTTGCTGATTAAGTGGGAGCAGGATTCCCGAGATGCCACCTTCTTCTTTGTCTTCAGCTGTAGAAGTAGCTATTAAAAGTAGAATCCTCCTGGATTTGGTCCCTGCTCATAAACAGAGGAACCCTGTTTCTAAGGAAAGTTGAGTGTTGTTCATAACTTCTGCATTTGGCCAAGACCTCTAAGACAATGTTCCTTCATTGAAACCCACCTGTTGTGCTTTCTCCGGGTCTCTGTGTGGAATTTGAGGCTGTGGGAGTAGTTTAAGTGTATTAGCAAAGCACTTTCCCAGAGACACAGTCCCCATGGGTGTGCTGGGTGGGAGGGTGTGTCACATTCTGCAGAAATAATGTCTGAGCTGAAGTCCTCATCCTACTTTTGGGTGAGTGAATCCTGAGCTGCTTGGCTATATGAAGAAACGAGGTGTGATAATTTGGGCAGAGCACAGCATAAACACAGTTGAGCTATGTCTGCGAGTCCCCAGCACCTGCTGCTGGTGGTGAAATACCTGACCTATGCCATTTTTTCCCCAGGGCTATTAGCTTTTGGTGTGAAAGAATCTGCTCTGGTGAACAAAGTGTTCACCTGCATCAACGTCCTTGTCCTTGGATTTGTCGTGATCTCCGGCTTTGTGAAAGGATCTGTTAAAAACTGGAACCTGACTGAACAGGACATTTACAACACCAGCCATAGCATTTTCAAAGACAAGTAGGTTGGATGTTTTCTTCTCATCTCAGAAGCTGAGGCATTTTCAAAAGCAAGTTTAAATGGGGGTTGTGGACTGAGTTAGAAAACCAGTGAATGGGATGGCTGCCTCCTTTGCCACATACCTTGGAAGCAAAGCTGTCTTTGGTGTGTTTGCTGAAAGCAAGCTGTGCTGATGGGCTGAAAGTGCTAGGAGTAGGCTGTGTCACCGTGGGCCCTGCTGCAGGACTGACCATTTCTAGCCTTATAACCAATATAGCATCCAAAGTTGAGAGAAAAGAGCTGTTTAGACAGTGTTCTACTCAAGTCTACACCAGGCTGGCTCTGATGCCTGTATGAAGCCATGTCCAGCCATGTCTGTGTACTTTCCTTGAATACTTGGGCAATATCCTTTTGGCATTGTTATGTCTTATAGAGACCTTGTCCCAGATGCCTCAATAAAATGAAGGCAAGTTGCAGATTATTTTAATGCATTGCTGCAAGCATATAATAAATCTGTTTTTAATGACATTTTGCTGCTTGGCCAAAATTCTGTCATCCTACACAAGATCAAAATTAAGGAGCTTAGAAGGCTTACCTTAGGAAGACAAAGCTATCAATTTTTGCTTGAGACTGTACCACACAGAATAAGGGCCTTTAAATATCTCCACATATATCAGGCCTTTTATGATGGCCTGCAAGAAGCACAGCTGGGCAAAATTTGGTGAGATTCATAGATGTTGAGTGGGTCAAATTTATCTTGTGTAAAAGCTGCTTCTTGAGCCTCTTTTCAAAATTCAACCTGCTGCAAACAAATTTCTTCTATAGGACCGGTCCCTTCTCCTTCCCTCCTGCTGTTCCCATGCAAGGAGCAATTACTGCAACAGTTTCAAAGTATGAGTGCAGCTCTTTGACCTGTATGACTTACTATTTTTGTAAAATCTGTCTGGGGTTTATTTTATCATTATTTCCAGAGTGATCCACCTTTGGGTTGTGCTATTTCTGTTGGCCAGATTTCATCTAAGTCTCAGCAGAGCTTCTGTGAGAGAGTTCAGATGCTTATATGTGAGAAGACTTGCAGATTGGGGATTTAGTTTAGTTTAACTGCCTTAATTCATCTTTACAAAGACTTTTCACTGAAAAAGTGACCTAAGTCACTTGAACTGAAGGGTGTGCTTTTTACATCACTCAACACAAGGCACATGGATATGGAGTTGCAATCCAGAGTGCCCTGGGATCAGCCTGTGTTTGTCTGTTGACTTAAATGAACTTTGGTTAAGGCTCAGCAAAGCAGCTGGTGTGTCAGGGATCCAGGCTTCACTTCTTTCTCACAGTTACAGGCATGGCTTGAGTATGAGCTTGGAACACGGAATTTGAAAGATGAGAATTGAAGATGGGATGGATTTTAAACAATCATGGCACCCTGCATTCCTTTCTTATGTCTACTCACCTACTCTTTATCTGAGTCCATCTAAAATAAAAAGTGGATGGTTCGCGTGTTTCTCAGTCTTCAGCTTTTCCAAAAGCTTCTGTTCAAATGAATATATGTGTCTACATACATGCAGTAATGTTAGGAGATTGTTTTTAATATTCATGCTATATTCTCCTTGTGTTAGCCAAGACATTTTTATCCATCCCACAGAACAGGTGGTGGGAACAAACCATGAACCATTTTTATTCCATGCCTTCCCCAGGCTGTTGCAGGCCAGTCCAAAGCTCAGCAGTGGGTAGGGCTTAGCATTTTGCCTGGTATGCTAGCACATGAAAGGGAGAGCCTGTCTCTTCAAACTTTGGCTTTGGCTTTTGTTATGAGCTGTGTGAATAGCTTTGTGACTCCCAGCTAGGCAGGATCACTTCTAACCCAGTGCCATGCTTTTCAGTCAAACACAGGAAGAAAAGCTCTACGGTGTTGGAGGGTTTATGCCCTATGGATGGAAAGGAGTCCTCTCAGGGGCAGCCACGTGTTTTTATGCTTTTGTGGGATTTGACTGTATTGCTACCACAGGTAAGAGGGAAGATGTCTTCATTCTGGTTATGAACCTGGCTGCTGGTAGATTGACTTTCAGTAACATTGCAGAGTACAGATAATAGGGAATTCAGGACACCACATTTGTCATCTCTCTGAACCTCAGCACAAAATAGGCTTTGGCTCAGCTGCTCCTAATAGTGAAAGTGCTGAATTTGTTCAAGTCCCTGAGTGCCTGAGTGCTGACTTCTAGCTGCTGTGGCACATGGATAAACTGTACAACCATGAGCTTCCTCCCTTCTTTGCCTGCAGGGCCCAAGCTTGTGGATGGTCAGCGATGACACAACCAGGTCAGACTCCACAGAAAACATGTCCAGGTTTACCAGCTAGGCAAACAGGGAAGGCCCAGGTTCACATGTCTGGTATGAGTTTGAGCCTCTAACTCTAGATGATACTTTAATCAACAGTTTATTCTGGAACAGAGTTCTTCAGTGCCTTTAGCTGAATAAGCTCTGATGGTTTGGAGTATTTAAAAGATCCAGAGAAAGAGGAAGCCTCTGGGGGGTAAACTGCACCCTAGAGCTGTGCTTCAGAATCAGGAAATTTTACCTGTAAAGGTTAAGAGGTCTCATTTTGAGAGAGAAGCCGTCAGCATGGTCATATATCTTGTGGCTAAGATGAATCTGAATTCCCCGAAGAAAGGATTATCCTTAATTTCACATTTGGCAAGAACAGTTGGAACAGAGGGAGAAGGGAATCATCACAGACAAATAAAGCATTACTACATCATCTTCCAAGCAAGGAGTTGGAGAAGTGTTGGCTCCATTACTCCAGCCAGCCCTGGAGCCTCTCCTTGTGGGAGAAACATTAATCTGCTTTTGACTTGTAGGTGTATGGATCTGTGTTTATCAGTTCATCCTGCTGAAATGCTGTACCTTAGGAGCTCTTGCTTTCAGAGCAGTTTTGTAGGACTAGGAAAGCGCAAATCTGTTCTGTAATTGATCGGTGCCTGAATTTTGAAGAATTTTGGTTTTTTACACACATTTTTTCCTACTTGGTTGTTGAAAATTTTCCATAAAAACTAGAGGAGGTCATTTTGTTACGAGGCATTTTCAAAGATCCATATGACTTTCAGGCACTCTGCCCTTCTCCAGAAATGGGCACTTGTGGTGCCATGATCCTGGTGTATTAGTTCTGGTGGAGATGTTACTAAAATGGACATCCACGGATTTTCCCTACAACTGCACAGTAATTTCTTGTTCCATCATCTGTGATCATTGAACTCTTCTTGGGTCTGCACCACCAGTAGGATAGAAGGATGATCTGTTTTGGGGAAAGGACAATTTTTAATTCAGATTGTTTCTGTGCCTGAGTTTACAAGGCTTCCACGAATGTGTGTCAGAAGAAGTGACAGGAGCAGCAGAAATGGGAGCAAACAGGCTGTGATATCCCAAGTGGATGGAGCAGGCCATCAACAGCATTATGATGAAAGAGCACCTCTGTACCCATGAAACCTTTGAAAGCCCCAGCCAGCACACCTGCCCTAGGTTGGGATAAAAGGTCTTGCTTGTCATTTAGCTGATATTTAAATTTCTTTCTTCTAGGTGAGGAGGTAAAAAACCCTCAGAAGGCCATTCCTATTGGCATTGTGGCATCTCTTCTCATCTGCTTTGTGGCTTATTTTGGTGTGTCGGCTGCCCTGACGCTCATGATGCCTTACTACCAGCTGGATACCAATAGCCCTTTACCCAATGCCTTTAAATACGTGGGTTGGGATGGAGCCAACTATGCAGTGGCTGTTGGTTCCTTGTGTGCACTTTCTACAAGGTAAGACACTGCTCTTCATTTTTGCATCTCTCAAGGTACATCTCTCATGTACCTCCATCTCCTTTAAGAAATGGAGCGGAGACCAGGGATGAAATTCAGAGCTACTGACCTCAAAAGGACCAGGATTTCACCCTGTGGTAGGTACCAGAGAAGCAGGTGACCAGTGTTACTTCAGAAACTCCCATCTTAGCAGAAGACCCAGCAGGTGCATCTCAGGAATATAAATCTGGATTGAGTGACTAAGTCATGGAGGCAACTATGCAGTGCAAGCACGGTTTGGGTGCAGGACATCCTGGCCTGCTGGGTGGAGAGCAGACTTGTGTCAGGTGGTGCAGGGTGCATCTTCAGGAGCACATGGGGCTTACCATATCCAAGGCCATCTGTCTGCAGGTTACCTGCAGGACAACCATCTGGATGGAAGACAGGGGAGGCTGGAGGAAAAACTTGTCACCTCTTGAACTTGGAAGGCCTATTTCAGATCAACTTAGACATACTCAATTAGGTGAGCAACTCACAGAGGCTCATAGAAGTTACAACTCTTTTACTACCTGGAAGTCAGGCTGGTTTTATGCCCCATGGCTAAGTTTAGCTATCCAGAATCATATAGCTGCACCTCAGTTACCAGCTATCAGTAACATGGGTGTTCAGAGGGAGCCCTTGAAGGAGAAACTGAAGTGAACAAAAGCCACCTGTTCTATAGTTACACTGCCATAAATTTGCTTTCACTTGTGTGCCTGTGCTCAGCAGGAGATGATATAAGTAGATTATTTCTCCTTCCTGTGTCTGTAGTCTCCTTGGCTCCATGTTTCCGATGCCTCGAATAATTTATGCTATGGCAGAAGATGGACTTCTCTTTAAATTTTTGGCTAAAGTCAACGAGAAGAGAAAAACTCCCTTAATTGCAACAGTGACCTCAGGAGCTACTGCAGGTAGGACCCAAAGACTTGCAAAAATGTGTGGAAAGGAGACATAAGCTCATCTTTAGGGCAGATAAGTCTGCCTGACTCTAGCCCACTTAACTAATTGGATATATTGCAGAATACGGCATCCCAGAGGGTGTCCTGGATTTCCAGGGCATGCCCTGGAGAGTCTGGGTGAGCATAAGCAGCTCGCTGTGTGCTTGTCCCTCTTTCTCAGAGCTTATTGCTTACAATCCTGTCTCATGCCAGGAGCTACCTTTATCTGCGCAGCCAGCCTTGAAAGTAATTAATGCCCTGCAAGGTGGCAGCCAGCGGTGCCCCAGCATCCTTGTGGCTGTTGGCCTGTAGACACTGCACTGCCTGTGGCTAGCAGCTCTGCAGAAGATGCCAGAGCAGCCAGAGATGAGCAGATGGCCCCTGTGGCACTGGCATTTGTTAATCAGTTAGTCACAGCTGGCAGCCATCCTGTTCTCTCCTTCCTTCTCCTGGCGCACCAGAAATACGGGAATTAAACCTCCCGGACAGCAAGGATGAGCAGCGTACCCTGTTCTTGCAGCCACCCCCTTCCTCACAATGCCTGGCAAAGAGGAGAGCGGCCTTGCTGCTTCCTCTTTACCTTCTGCTGCAAATGCAGGATGAGCCGTACAAGAATGAAGGGTACAAGAATGTGCCACCTTTGGTGGGGAGTTGCTGCCAGACTGCTGCCCTGAGCTCTGTGCTCCTGTGAAAGGGCTCAGCTCCTGCTGCTGGGACTCACAGAGCCTCCTCACAGCTTCCTTCTCCCACACCTTCCTCTTCAGGTATTCTTGTGTCCAGACCATGGTGGGGTAGGAAAAAGAGCAATATAAAGTAAAAAAAACAAACATGTTTGTGGTCTCATCCAAGTGTAGTCCATAGTGCCTGTGACCAAAACCCACACGAAGCTGCAGGGACAGCATTTGCCAGCTGAGTTTGAAGGTTGGGCTGGTTATTGGGCTCCAGATTGTACATAAAGGCTGAGTGGGGCCAGGCTTGGCTCTGAGGTCTCTACACTCTCATATGGCTGTTGGTGCCACCTGATGTCTGACTGTGTGTCTTTTATCCACTTATTTGCCTTCTGAAAGCCCTATACAAATTCCTGTACAACCAGGGTTACCTGATGATGGTGTGTTAGCAGGCTAATCCCTAAGGAATGGCAGCCTTTTTCTGGAAATCCCCGTGATGCCACCTGCTACTTCAAGGTGCCCTCTTTGATGCTTGGTCCCGCTGCATGCACAAGCCTGATTGAAACCCAGCGAAGCTGAGACACCAGGGCGAGGTGCTGCCTGTCCTCTGTTCCCTCTAGCTACTTCCAGGAGATAATTGTGACTTTAGGAGTGCTGCACTGGGGGACTAACAATGAGGTTGTGGCTTAAACCCTTGCTTTTTTTTGGTAGTTGGGTGAACATAGCTGTGTGAGACAAACAGGCTGGAATTTACTGTAGTAAGCATGTCCTATTGTTTCAGCTACTGAGGCTGGGACAGCCTGTGGAGTCTTAGCGTATTCATGCACCAAGGCTTGCCTCTCCTTCTCTTGGGACATCTTAAGCTCCCCTACCAAGTCCTGAGCAAGAGTCACATGTGTGCTGCATCGTTTTTAACGCTGCTGAGATGTGCATGTTCTGCCATGTTGCTGATTTTTCTTCTCTCTTACCTTCCTCTCCTCCTACAGCTGTTATGGCCTTTCTCTTTGACTTGAAAGATCTTGTGGACCTCATGTCCATCGGGACCCTCCTGGCTTACTCCTTGGTAGCAGCCTGTGTGTTGGTACTGAGGTAAGAATGTAGAATCTTTGTCTCTTCTGGCACACAGAGAGAATTCCACACAGCAGTCAGATGCCCTGATAGTTTCTGTGGGTGCATCTCCAGCTACAGGCATGTGAAGAGCTTGTTTCTTTAATTTCATGGGGGATTGTGTTAGTTGGATCTACAGGGAGGTCCTCTGAACTTGGCTAACCCTTGTTCTGTGACAGTCCTGCTGTGGTCAACTCTAAATGCCCCAGGAGATATGCCAAGGGGTAGGGAGGAAAGATGTGTGATCCTGGATGCCTGTCTTGTCCCCACTCTTGTCCCCAGTGGGGATACCATTTCATGTTGTCCTCCTTTTGAAAGGGGATTTGAGATGAAGTCTAGTAGCAGGAAAAGAACTGAGCATGTGTTTGCAGGATCATTGTGTCTTTTAGAAGTGCTGAGCTCCCACAGCTTCCCAAACCTAAGCTAAAAATCTTCAGTGCTTGGCACCTTGCAGACAACAGCACTCAATTAATGAAAAAAATATCTGAAGATCATGTTACTGAAAAGTACCTTTGTGTGTTGACTTATTCAGTCAGAATAAGTGAATGGCTGAATGACTTATTCAGAATCAGATGGAGGCTTTCACAGCAATTGCACTGAACTAAGAACAGTCTTGCAGCAGGTGAAGGGCCCGTGCTGTTCTGTGGTACCATTGCTTTGTGTTTGTGCTCTGCTCCCTGCCTCTTGAAAATTCTTACCTTTTTGTGTTATCCATCTTAAGTGTCTTGATTCACCAGCCTACTCTTTTCCTCAGAGCTAGAAATGGCTTTTTAATTTGTTTTTGCAAGCTGCTGTACCTATTGCATGACATTTTCCCTATCATGGGTTGGCAGAGGCGACAGACTGTTTTGTAGTGACCTTGGCAGTGGATTTGTCTGCCTCTTGACTGCTTAATGATGTAGCAGCTGGATTGTTTCCAAAGCTGTAAGATCCTGCCACTAGTTTCTTGCTGTGGCTAGACCCAAGGATTTCACTGCATTTCACGATTTTCAGTGTTTAACAAATGCTTCATTGTGAACACATCCCCACAGGAACAGTTTTAAGGTGACTTTCAAAGTGGCCCAGTCCTTTAGTCAGACTTGTGGCTGAGTAACTTGACAAAACCTTTTGTAACAGAGAGCTGAGGCTGGAAGAGTGTTTTTTATTTATGGTTCCACATGGTTGTGTCACAGCCCTGTTGAATGTGCTGTCCACACATGCAACAACCATTCTTGCTTCAGCTCTTCCTTCCTTGTGTGTCAGCAGACAAGCTGGCAGAAGAGCCTGGGGTGGAGGGGTACGGAGCACCAGGAATGCTGCTGCAGGGTGTGATAGCTGCAGAGCTGTTAGCTCAGCCACCTCCGTGCCAAAATGCAAGAGCTGAATTGCCACAGATGACACAATGGCCTGGTTATGACCATTGGTCTGTCCCTCTGCTGTTTGCTTCTCCTGTCACCCAGTCATGTCTTGGTGACATGGATGACAGGGCTCAGGAAAGGGAGCATTGTCCGCTTTAGAACACTTACATTACAACCACGCTGTAGGTGGTAAGAGCTGGCCATACTTGCTTACATCATGATGACATCATTCCTCAAATTTCCCCTTGAAGCAGAAGGGTATAGACATGACGTGGTCCCGTTCTGGTGCTGTAAAGGTCTGGCATGTAGCCATGACTATCTGTGTGGCTTTTAAACAAGTGGTACCCTCATTTAAAAGCCAAACTAACAGGCTCTTTGTGGCATTTCCTTTTCCTAGGTACCAGCCAGAGCAGCCTAATTTGGCATACCAGATGGCAAGGTCAACAGAGGAGACAGATAACAACGAGTCTGTGAGCACCAGTGAGTCACAGGCTGGGTTTCTGCCAGAGGAAGAGGAGAAGTTTTCCCTCAAAGCCATACTGTGTTCCACAGATTCAGATCCTTCCAAATTCTCTGGTTTGGTGGTGAACGTTTCAACCTTCATCTTAGGTAAGTGCTGGGCTGTGTGTCTCTGGGGCAGTGAGTCAGCTGGTAGGGCTTTGTACTCACCAGGGTGGGAAAACTCATCTCCTTGATGTGATTTTGATGAGCTTTTGTAATGGCCAAAATAACTGAAGATTAAATTTCTGACTTAAAAAGAAATCCACAGATGGGGTGTGTGGGGGTGTATAGTGGGAAAGGCGTATCTGTTGTGGTTAGGGTTTTTGTGAGTCGCTGTTTTCTTTGTGAGCTTTCAGATTCTGCTTTGCCTGCTTTTGATTTGTTCTTGGGTTTTCCCTGTACCTAAAAAATAAAAAATCAGTAACCTTTGGTGTCTGTTCACAGGTTTCCTTATTGTGGGTATCTGTATCCTGACTTCCCTTGAGCCAAACATTCTGATAAACACTGTACAGATTATTGCCGCCATCCTTGTTGTCACTATCATCTTCATTATACGGAAACAGCCTGAAAGCAAAACCAAACTCTCCTTTAAGGTGAATGTCCTGGGACATGTAGCTAGAAAAGAGGTGTCTGGGAGGTGGTTGGAGGAGAAAGTGCATGTGTTGTATCAGAAGGGGGACACTGGCCAAATGGACGTGCATAGAATATAGACATGATGTCAGCTTTGCTATCCAGGAGAACCTGGAAAGGCAGAACCTGCTGCAGAGGTGTGGCTGGAAGGGAAGGGCAGGACCTTGCTTTTGAAAGCACATGGTTATAGGACAGGGAACAGACAGACACTGGAGGAAAGGGGATGGTTGTGAAGGGCCACATCAGATCATGGATACAAAAGGAGAAAGAACACAAGAAGTAAACTTGTTTGCAAAGATCTAAGGCTCTAAGTGCACTTTCATGTCCTCCTTAGTCCCCATGGAAGCTAAGGGATGACCATTCTCTCTTAAACAGCTTTTAGTGTGAGGAACTCTGTTGTTTTCCTGCCCTCTCCAAGCAGACCATCTTTTCTGTGTTAAAGAAACACTGGGATGGGTTTTTTCTCCCAGTGTAATCCTACAAGTCATGCTTTATCATATTGATTTCAGGTAGCTCTGCAATTTCTTAAATTAATTTTGGGTTATAATTCCATCCTCTAAACTGCTTTCATTTGGATTGCTCTTCAATTAAAATTTTTCAGTAAATTCACAGATTTTACTAACTTAATACAGCCAGAGTTTTCCCAGGTTGTGTTTGCTGCTCATTTTGGGGTAATGGTCCCAAAGGTGGAAACAGAAATGTCCAGGAGCAAAAAAGTTATGCATTCTCACTAGATCATATTTTCTGAACATACTTCTGAGGAGGTCTGTTCACCTTTCACTCAGGATATTTCATCTCCTTTTTTTTCTCCTCAGCCTCTACCCTGTCCAAGAAAAAAGAAAATTATACCTGTCACAGCTAAATCTGTAATCATAAAATCATAGAATCATTTTGGTTGGAAATGACCTTTAAGATCATCAAGTCCAACCATTAGCCCAGGACTGCCTCTAAGTCCACCTCTAAACCATGTCTCTCAGTGCCACATCTACATGTCTTTTAAACACCTCCAGGTATGATGATTGCACCACTTCCCTGGGTAGCCTGTTCCAATGCTTGACAACCTTGTTTCTTATCTCCTTGCTGTTCTTTGGGCATTTACAACCTGATGGTGATTTTTCTCCAAAATCACTCTGGAAATCCAAGGCTGACCTGTTTGTTTCCCAGTTGTTTTACTGTATTTTTTAACAGGTAATTTTTCTCCCTTCCCCAGTCTTCAGAGACTTCACCAGTCTACCAAGAGCTCTCAGAGTTGCTTATTTAATAGTTCAGAGATCATTTCTGCAATCTCTGGGTACATAACTCACCCACCTAGGGAAATTTTATTTGTCTCTACTGACTTGACAAAGCCAACTTTAGAAAAATATTCTTCTTCTCTTTTCCAGTTTGTGTGCCAATCCCTTCTCTCTAATGATGTGAGCAACTACGTTACATAGATTTTTTTTGGCAAAGCTTAAATTAAGAAAGGCCCACATTTCTGCCTGTTTGTTTTTGTAGATCTCCTTTTTCCCTTAGGAGTGAAGTTCGCTTTCCACTTAATTCCACCATATTCAGAAACTTCTCTAGTATTATAATTTGCCTTGCTTGATTTTATATTTGCAGTGCTATTTTCTGTATTCTTATTTTTGCATTTTGGCTTTGCTGTCTCATTCTTCTTTGATTCTCAGACCACTAAGGCATTCTTGGTACCGCTGTAGTCATCTCTTGCAGTATTTGCTTGTTTTCCTTGCTTTGGGATAATTTGCTCTCTATTGCTTCATTGCTTTGGTACCTGATGGATGAAGTTCCTCAGGTCCCTCCTCTGACATTCCCCTTACCTTCATCTCTTGGTCTTCAGTAGGTGCTTGTCATGATACAGTCCTTTTTTTTTACTCTTCTCTCCTTTGCCCCACAAGTATTTACTATTGCCACTAAAATTTGCCTCTTGCCTCCTTCTAGAACACAAAACAAGCTTTTAAAACAGGTGAACAGCATCGTTCACATCCCCCTCCTGTGTTGGACTGGTGTCCTTTTGGGTTTAACCTTGCCTTTTCTCACATCTGGCAGCTGAAGAGTTGGTAACAGCCATCACTTCCCATTTACAAGAGATGTGATGTTCGTTCCTGCTCATTAACAGTGCTTGTAGATGTGACGTATCCCTTGTTCTTTCTCAGGTACCTTTTTTGCCCTTTCTTCCTGTTGGGAGTATTTTTGTGAATGTTTACCTCATGATGCAGCTAGACACAGGCACGTGGATTCGGTTTGCAATCTGGATGCTCCTAGGTGAGTTTAAGTGAAAAATGCTATGTTCAAAGTTACTAGATTCTGTTCACCATAAATTTATTATAGCATTCCAGGGAGGGATTTTGCACTCTGGTCATCCTTGGGCAACCCTGGTGACTTGACTGAAGCCCTTTAGTCAGCGTGTAACAAGCTTTGTTTCAAATTCAAGGATCTTGAAGCCTTTGTGTGGACAAAACAACAACCCATGAACCATCTTATGGGTGTTGTTGCCAACAGAAACCATAGAGCGTTCCTTGTTGGCTGGCCTTGTGCTGCTGTCCAGGTGGTGGAGCTTGTGCTTCTGGAGCTGAAGAAGCTGAGCTGCATCCCAAGATGCTCAGCAGCCACGTAGATAAGGCTGAATTGTGTGAAATGCTCAAATCAGGATCCCATTTGGGGCTGGGATAGATTGACTTTTAAAGGCTGCTGCCTGTGTTAATGGCTTTTTTCCCTAAAGAAGATAGTGGCTGTCTGCTAGAAGCTAACCGTGAGGATGGCTGGACTTAGACTGGTGTAACTCGTGTCAGTGGCTGTGAGTAGAGGTTTCTGTTTCTTTACAGAGCTAACAGTGCCCTCTCCCTTGGCTTCCACAGGCTTTATCATCTACTTTACCTATGGAATATGGCACAGTGTGGAAGCCAGCTACGCAGCCTCAGCAGAAGCGGAGAGAAACACAGACACTGGCTCAGACAGCTGTAAATGAATGTGTTTGACTTAGGGGCGACTGAAAGAATGGCTGCAGTGAAAGAAACTTTGTGGTGGGGATCCTGAACCAGATTACACCTGTAATCAGTTTTGCAGAAATAAGGAAGCAGAATGCAGGCCTCCCCAACTTGGTTACTGCAGCTTGCAGTTTGTTTAGCAGCACAGTTAAAAGGGACCACAAGATGAAAAGACACAACTCTGGCATATTCCCAGCAGCACTGGCAGCTCATCTGGGGCGCTTCCCTCTCTCCCTCTCCAGTTTTGTTTTTTTTTCCCCAGTGTGTAGAAAGAGAACTGCTTCTGTGTGCAACTGCTGCTATGAAACCAGGCCTCACAAATGTCCTTCTTTCAGTAGCCCTGGGAATTACCTCCCGACAGATATTCTACTCAATTTTACACGGAGCAGGTTTTGCAGTGCTACTGTCAGGCACACCACTTCATTGATCCTTCACCCTCTGTGAGCTGCACCCTCTGTGTATGCATACAGAAAAAAAAGGTTCTCACCAATCACTAGATTCCCCCAGGTTAACAAAGCACCTGCAAGATTTGCATTCTTTAAAATATCAGGTTTTACCTTTCTTGTTTTTATTTAACTGGGTTTTTTAGCTACATGCTCACGTGCTTTAAAGCATGTCACTGCTGTGAAATGTTGGGAAGGTTTATGGTTGCTGATTGTCAGGTGAGCGATTGCTCGCCAGCACACAGTAACACCAGCAGGTGTTTCTCCCGACTGTACGCTCCACAGAGGAATTGCCAGCTTTAGTCAGGAAACCATGTGGTGCAAGTACTGCAAAGGCTTGAAAACAACAGGTGTCTCCAAAGAGCAATCCTGCCTCTTTGCCTCAGAAGTCACCAGTGGTGTGGCTGCAGTGGTGGGGGTGGCCAGCAGAACTGAGCTAGTTCTGACAGCAAGTGCAGCCCTGTGTTCCTCCCCCCACATCAGTCTTCTGTGCTGGCTGCCTGGCATTAGCAACTTTGGTTTGGCATTGGTGGGTGGAGCACATTCCTGCCCTGGGAGGGGAAGCACAGGAGAATCCTCAGAGTCATGAAGTTCTTACATGAGCAATGCCTGGTGTCAGCCACCTGCCCAGAGGAGGCTGTAGGGGTGTGCAGGGACTTTTCAGTTCTGTCAGAATGTGCAGCCCACAGAAACACCACAGAAAACACCATTAAGCTCTAGGGTCTGACTTGCTGAGCGGAGCTTTCCCTTTGGGGCTGGAGATCATCTCCACAGCCTGCCTGTAGTGAAAGGTGAGAAATTTGGAGTTGAGACCAGGGTCTGTATTTGATTTGCAATGCCTTGGTATTGGCTGTAAGATGATTTTTTTGTTTTAATTCTCTCTAATAGCTTTCCCTAGCCAAATTAATCCACTACCCTAAAAAGGCTTATTATAAAAGCACCGTGAAGGTGAGCCATGCCCAAGTAATGTCACTGATCTAAATTAATGCTTCAGCTTGTACTGAAAAACAAATCATAGAATTGTGGAACAGTTTGGGTTGGAAAGGGACCTTTGAAGATCACCTGCTCCAGCTTACCTGACATCAGCAGGGACATCTTTAACTAGATCAGGTTGCTCAAAACCCTGTCCAACCCGCTCTCAAACACTTCTGGGTTGGAGCATCCCAGATAGATACTGCAGAAATCCCCTTTCCCGATGTGAGCAGATGCTTTCCTAGGTGTTCTTCATACTACTGCCACTGAACACTGGACAATCTTTAATTTGTTTGTCAAATTATGATGAAGCGACAGGCTCTTGTACCTGTCATTGAGTTGGAGAACTGTACAGACTCCTGCATGACTTGCCCAGGATCTCACCAGGCATCTGATGCAGCAGAAAAGGGAATCAGACCATCTCCTGGATTTCATGGCTGGACTGTGGACCATTTCTCATGTTTCCAAGAGACTTTATAGCCTTTCTGCTCATTGAAGTGTTTTTAATTCTAGTACACTGGGAGGCTTTTCTTGACAGGATTGCAATTTGAGGAAGTGAAGGCAACGTGTTCACTGCCTCCTAGGTGCACTTCAGGGTGTGTTATGAGTGCAGCTTTCCCCACAGAATGAAGTTGGGGGTCTGCTCCAGTCACTGGGTCTTGACCATCTGCCAAGCCTTTGCTCCTTGTGCATATACAAAGTCTTACTCAAGCAGGGAGAGATTAATATAGAAATTAAAAGCCACTAAGTCGAAGTCTATTTTGTTTAAACACAGGCAAGCTCAACACACTTCACAGCCTCCCAGAATGCATTGAAAATGTGGTGGGAGGGCAACAAGATGAAAACTCAGACAGGATCAAAGTTTTGTATTGTACTAAAAATATAAGGATGTTTTTCCTACCTGGCTACCAGCTTCTGTTCAGTGAAAACATGGAGCTTATGTCCTTACCAAAGCTTCATCTGTGCTGAGCAAGCCAAGGGCCTGGTGAAAAATCTTTCAGGAGGATGTTGTCAGGAACTTCCCAAGGTGGGGTATGACCTGGTCCCTTTTTGATCCTTGTGGCAAAGCCTGAGCAGCTCTGTGGCTCTCAGCAGGAGGGAAGGCTGAAGGGGGCAGGGGATGGGGTGTTGAAACTGAGTGAACTGGAACATTGGGGAGTTCAGGTGTTCGCTGATGAGCCTGAACCACTGGCAGAAATGCTCCTGTTATCATGTGCTGCAGCATGACACTTTAATGGAAACACTGCAGATGACAGTGTTCTGGCAGCCCCAGTCATATTGGAATTATCCTAGAAAATGAGTCTATGGAAACTCATAGCATGTGAGCTACTGTCAGGTAAGGCAGCTGACCAGCCCTGCTGCCAGGAAGCTAATGACTAGCTTCTGGTTTTACCTTAATGGGGTAACCCTCTAATGGGCTTTTGCTTTGTTTCCCATTCATCCCAGTTTCTGTGTGCACAGAAAACACGGCAGGACGTGCTGGTTTGTATCCGTCAGCCCACAGGTGCACTGGTGCACGGATTTATTATCAGGAATATATTACACTTATCTGTACATCATAATTGAAATAATACAAACTCTTCCTGTAACCATTAGCCACATAATAAACGGGACCACAGAACTCCTGCTGCATGGGAAACTGTACAGAGGCTCCTCAGAGTGTCCATGGGACACAACCACCATCAGTGCAGAGACAAAATACCTGATTTTGCACTTGATAGTTTTTCCTTTCCTCCCCCCCTGCCACCACCACAAGCCTTTCCTGCTGTGCATCAAGTGAGTCAACCCATCTGTGCCAGCAGTCACTGGAGGTGCAATCCCAGTAGGGACAAATGGTACCTTCTCACAGTAAAAAGGAGTTTTCCATGCCCTGCTCGCTGCTGGCTTTCCTGCCATTCCATGGCTGATACATGCTCCCAGTTCCCATCTCTGGAACCCCTTGGGAACAGCTGTAGGCTGGTTTTATTGCTGCTACACCCTCCTGCATTGAGTAAAGATTAATGAAATCAAACAGCTTCCTTAAAAACGGAGATGATGAAACTCTTTCTGCTTAGTGCTGGCTACATTCCCTCTGCTGCCAAAGGCCATCCTACTTCCAAATGGGAAAGTCCCCACAGTGGCCATGGCATTCGGGAAGTTTCCAGCCCTGCAAAAGCAAACACTTCCTCTTCCCAGCTTGGCCCTGCACCCTGGGATCTTCATTCCCTGGGAATGGCTGCCCTATTCAGGGGCTGCTCCCTTCCTCCCACTGTCCAAGTAAGCTGGGCTTTTCTTTTGCACCTACTTCCATATGCAGAGGCAAGGAAAGACAGGACAGAGGAAAAGTATAAAAAAGGAATAACCTTTTTTGGGGAAAGTCTGTTTCTGGGCTTGCACCATAAGGAGCCACTCTTCACACCCCCCACAGGGACAGGTTGCTGGGTCCCTCTGGTCAGGCAGAACTCCCTGCAGTTTTGCTCGTGATTGGGCAGGCCCCACAGGATGTGCCAAGGAGGAATCCAATGAGAGGCAGGATTGGGAGGCAAAAATTAGATGGGAAAGGGATTGGCAATGATAACAAAGGATGATGGAGCCGGGTTCAGTCCCAGTTTTCCCACTGTAAAACTCCACTCCCAATTCACTGCTGGAAGCATCTCTTGAATATGATTTTAAACCAACAAAGTGATAAGGAAAGCACCAGATATAAAGGGGAAAGATTAATAAATTACAACAGGTTCAGCCAGCCTGTCCTGGGCCAATAATATGCTTTGGTGCATTTAAAGTTTTGAGTAGCATCAAGATAACAACTCCAGTTGTATCATCTCAACCATTTTTACAAAGGGTAAAAAGGAGAATCCTAGAAACTACCAACAAGCCACTCTGACTAATCTGATGGCTCTCTGTAATGGTGTGACTGTGTTGGTGACTGAGGGATGAGCAACTGATGTCATTTACCTGCACTCTGCAGGGCCTTTGACGTAGTCCCACGCAGCATCCTAAAATGGGCAGATACAGCTTTGATGGAAGCTAGATATGGAATTGGCTGGGTGGTTGCATCCAAATGGCAGTCAGTAAGAAGTGGTGCCCCTCAGGGGTCAGTATTGGGACCGATATTTAAGATATTACTGTGTAATATCTTAAATGACGCAGACAGTGGGATCAGGTGCATCCACAGCAAATTTGTGGATTGACACCAAGGTGAGTGGTTCAGTTGGTACACTGGAAGGAGGGGATGCTATCCAGGGGGGTCTGGACAGGCTTGAGAGGTGGGGCCATGTGAACATCATGAGATTCATTAAGACCAAGTGCAAGGTCCCGCACCTAGGCTGGGGCAGCCCTTGGTATGAATACAAGCTGGGGGATAAAGAGATTGAAAACAGCCATGCTGAGAAGGACTTAGGAATACTGCTGGATGAGAAGCTGGACATGAACCAACATCTGGTGCTCAAAGCCCAGAAAGTCACTTCTATCCTGGGCTGCATCCAAAGCAGCATGGTCAGCAGGGAAAGGGGGGGATTCTGCTCTTCTACTCCCCTCTTGTGAGACCCAGCCTGGAGTGCTGCATCCAGCTCTGGGGATAAGAAGGACATAGACTTCTTGGAGTGGGTTTAGAGGAGTGCCACAAAGATCTTAGAGGGCTGGAGCACCTCTTCTATGGAGACAGGCTGAGACACTTGTTCAGCCTGGAGAAGACTTAGGGGAGATCTTTTAGCAGCCTTCCAGAACCTCAAGGGGGCCTATAAGAAAAATGGAGAGAGACTTTTTACCAGGGCCTGTAGTGATAGGACAAGGGACAACAGTTTTAAACTGGAAGAGGATAGGGTTAGATTGGACATAAGGAAAAGAATTTTTACAATGAGAGTGGTAGGAATAGGTTGCCCAGAGAAGTTGTGGATACCCCATTCCTAGAAGTGTTCTAGGCCAGGCTGGATGAAGCTCTGAGCAACCTGGTCTAGTGGAAAGTGTCCCTGCCCATGGCAGTGGGGGCTGGACTAGGTAGTCTTAAATTTCCCTTCTAACCCAAATCACCCAATGAGTCTGTGATCTCACTGTCTCAGAATTCTGTTGGTGGAAAGAAAGATGGCAATGCTGTAGGTGTTGCAAATAGCTGTGCAGTTACCAAGTATCAAAATGATTAAAGTCGTACATGGCAAGAAGGGGCTTTGTGTGCATGTGCGTGCTAGGTATCTATCTTTCAGGTTGTACTTGCTGGACACACTAAAATCTAGCAATGCATTTCAACAGTAGTAGCTGGTGTGGCATGATCTATTCTAAGAAGATGCTCAATTTACTCAGTATCACAGTACCATGCAAAAGCTGCTACAAAAATAAATTTCTCTAAAAAGGAGAAAAAAAAAATCATCTTTCTTTTTAACACTGTGGGACAGGCCACAGGTGCTTTGATGGTGGTTGAAGCTGTATCTAAGCTGCAGTCTGTGAATCCTGAGTATTTCCCAGGAAAGCTGAAGCACAGCTCCCACTCGAGCACGATGGCAGGGCTATGCAATGCCACCTCTGTGGGTGCAGGGCCTGCTGGTGTCACCACACACCCGGGTGAGAAAGCCACCCTCCCTGCAGCACTCCTGCACCTCAGGGATTTCCTCCAGGTACTGTCACCCTGCTAACTTTGGTCCCAGTGCACAGAGCAGGCCTGCATGCAGGCTCTTTGCCCTAAGCTGGGTAGAAAAAGCATCCCACAGATCTCTTTGTTTTTTGAATTATGCTCAGGGATATTTTTATCTTGTTAGCAATGCCCATGAGGGCCCTGCAGACAGTCTCACCCCAACTACTCCTCAGCCTCACCATCCCCTCAGGTGGGAGGTCACCCCAAGCCTGGGTGAACATTTTTGCTTCTAGATGGGAAAGTTAAAGGTAGTTTAGCCACTCATTTCCATGAATCTTCAAAGTGCTCTGTAACTCTGGGTAGGTTGTAGCAATGTGAAATAATGCAGATATGTGGAAGGAACGAAATTCTGACTTCATCTGCACCTATGAAGTTGGCTATGTTCTATTTGGCATTTGAGGTGCAAGGAAGCTAGAGCCCTAGCAGATGCCCAGTATCTCATCTTATTACTGGAAACCTCTCATCCAGCAAAGGTCAAGGATAAGCAACTTATTTTCTCCTTCTTGCTTCTGGGGCTTGAAATAAAGCAAAATGGACAGAAACCCTACAGCCAGAGATTTTGATTGCATCCTAACCACGACAAGGTAAAACAAGTTAAGATCTGACTAGGATTGAAATAAAGACACTAAAATTGAACCATGTTAACCAGTAACCTCTACCAAATTTGCTAAAACTCTCAGTTTTCTCATCTCTAGCCTATCTCCACTTACAATATCAATGCTAAGAGTTAAAAAGCAGTGGATGGTATGCATATCTTTTCCGGTGTTCAATGCAAAGGTGATGGTTTTGAAGGCAGTACTGTCTTAGAATTTCGAATTCGCTGGTGTTCATGTTACATAGAGTACCACTTGGTGGTCACTTGGAAGGCGCTTCTACTTCTGTGTAACTTTCTTCAAGGTTGGGTATAAATATTCCTGGGAGGCTAAACAGAAATGCATTTTGTTTAGATACAAGTCTTAGGCACGAGTTAGAAAACTGCTGACTGTAATGAAAATATATCAGCACTTAGTAGTATCCAATAATATAAAAAATGTAATTCAGAACATCTGCAACTACATATATATGTGTGTGCGTCTATATATAGGTATAAAGGTACAATACATACATGTATATAAACACAGACACATATACAGAAATATTCACACAATTTGCAACTAACCTGAAATACTGCAGCAAAAGTTCATTCTGATGAACCATTAATAGAGCATTTCCCAACTTTTGGCTCTAACCATAGTTAAAACGTTCACACATCAAACGAAACCTTTTGCTATCCTAACTTTCTGCTGTTCTAGTTCTTTGCTATCTTTTTTGCTACCCTAATCAACATGTCAGAACCAAGAATTTCTGTGTGGGGACTGTTAGAGTACCCTGCCTAGTGTAAAGCTATGCAGCTACTGAACATGCTTGCAGCCATGACCCCTGGGCGCCTGTTGATGGTAGTAGTACTTCCTTGGATGGTAACAGTTTGCAGACTGGAAATGCATAAAAGGCAGGGAACCTTCGGCACACAGCTGCCGATTCATCGCCTCAAGGTTCTGACTTTTGCTGGAGAGGAGTTCCCTGATGAGCAGCGATAAAAAGGAGTGGACGGTGCGGGCGGGAGTTTCACGGGGCTCACGGCATCTCCCTCCTGCAGCTTCCAGAGCAGCTCCTCGTTAGTCCTGCTGAGCTTCTTCTTCTCCTCCACTTCTTTCTCAACGTATTCTTGAAGATTTGCATTCTCCTCTGAGAGTTGCCTGGAGAGAGAAGCAAGATGACATGTAAGGCACTCCAGGGCAAAGATGGTGGCATTCCTGCAGCCACCCCTGCCCCTAGGGCTGAGCTGCCAAAGCTGTGGCACAGCTGTCCCCAGATCTCTTCACTGCTGGGTGAGAAAGTCATCTCCACAACTGATAGCTTCCCCCCAGTGTCTGATTCTGCTTCCAGATGCACCCTTGGTGGGATGAGCCCCAGCCTTTCTCCCTAGCCTTGTGGAGTGTCAGAGTAAATGCAAAGAGGGGTGACAACAGTTGCGTCCATGATTTTTTCAACTCGCTGCTACGGTATGCAAAGGAAAAGCAGTCTGGCCTTTCCATGCTCTGAATTCCAGCTGATGTCCTGATGCAGGACACAGCTCAGCTTCAAGGCTTTCCCTCTACTCTGTAAAAGGTCATGAGGTTATGGGTCCTTCTCCAGCTCCTTCCTCCATGGTCCCAGAATAGCCTCTATTCCTGACTGCAACACTAGAGAAATGTCACCAGTAATGACCAGGAAGGTGTTCTCCCCAGAATGCCCAGTAACTTCATGGTTTTTTTGGAGCTGGGGCATGGAAATCTCCTATGAGCACCACAGCCTTAGTGAGTCTGCACTCATCAGCCAGGTGACTGGTTTTGAAACAAATGGGGCAAGGCAAGTAAACTGTGGGACCTGATGGAGACATGTTTTGGGCATGTGCTGACAGCACCTATGTCCCAAAGGATGCATGCAGGAGCACCAGGCTTCTGCAGCCCCACCACGCTTGGGCAAGAGCCAGCTCCTCATGTGATCAACCTGCGGCAGCTCTGGGCAGGCACCTAACCTGATTTACTGGCAATTTGGGGTTTTATAGGAATTAACAGGGAGGAACCCAACCTTCCCCTAGGTGTTTTCAGTGTTCAGCAGCAGCTGGGTGTGGATTTTGGCCGCATACAAAAAATTCTGTACAACTGCTTTTCTGGGTGTAGCCTGAAGGCTGTAGCAGATGTCATACACTGCTGGTCCATTCACCAGAAGTCTATGAGAGGGTGGGGTTGGCATTTCTGATTTTGTTTAAAAGACTTTTTTTTGCTTTTTTAGCCTCAATTTCTACAAAAATGTAGCTCGGGTAATCAAGAATACATCTCTTTCTTCTCCCAGTCCCCGAAAGTTCTGAACTGTGAAGCAAGCAGTGGCTAGCAGAGTCACCTTGAACTCTTGGGTGTTGGAAACTATCATTCTTCAGACATCCCCAGTCCAAAGGACCAAAAAAAAAATGCTGGTTGATTTGGAGGGAGGATCTGAAGTGCTGGGAGATCAGATAATTTATTTAAGTACTTGGGGAAGTCCCAGCAGGGGCTCTGTGGAGCTCTCACATCCAAAACTGGGTCATGATCTACCTGAAAGGCTCTTGTCCTTCCCTTTGTACCTGCCCTTGTCCTTAATTGGAAATATCTCTGTGGTGCACGCCTCACACCCCAGTGCCTCTGGGACCCACTCCTGACAGAGCTGCAGAGGCTGGCTTTGCTGTTTTCCCCTCCCTCCTCTCACTGCTGCTGGGCTGCCACGGCTGCTTGGGCACCCAGACTGCAAGCTGGCAGAAATAGCTCTAATCCGGGGCAGCTCCCTGAGCTCGTTCACGCTGTGCTTCCCAGGCAGTGCCAGTACAACAGAAATCAACATCAGGGTGGTTACTGCTGCTGGGGAAATGCATGCTTTAATAACTCCAACTTTAAAGTCCCTGTAGCTGCCCCACAGCTGTCCCCAAAGATTTACTTGTTGAAAATTATTCTCCTTGAAGTTGACTTCCCAGGCTGACTTCGAATTCAGAATTTCTCCTAAGAGGTGTTTTTGAAAGCAGTACCTATGCAGTTGCAGGCAACAAGCAAAGTGCTGCAGCTGGATGCCAGCAGGGAGTGGAGGGAGGGTGCTGTTCACCCAGCCAGAGACAGGGAGCTGCAATGCAGAGATGCCAAGCACTGAAGCAGGCACCCTGGCTGCTGTCAGGCGTGGAGAGAGACTGCCACTTCCAGGCCACAATTCATCCAGCCCAAAAGCAGGCATCTCAAACTGGCCTGGTGAACCAGACCTTAAAAATATCCAGTTTTCCTCCCCCAGCACAGAAATGCTGTAGACACCCACCTCAGACAGTGAGACGTGTACTACAGGTATTTACAATTGGGTGAGAAAAAACATAATTCTCACCCCAATCTGAATGTTAGAATATCTGCATGCTAGAGACAATTTCAAAAGGCTGAATCACTATGAAATGAGGCATGAGAAAGACAAAAACTAAAATCAGAGATGAGACCCTGACAGTTTAAAAAATCGGCTAAAAATTAAATTTTTGGCCAGTGGCATCATTTCTGGAGGCCATGACAGCTAGGTAGCTGCAGTGCTGGGACAAGACCAGCCCTAGTTTCACTCTCTGGCACCCCTTTTCCCTGGTTCCAGCTATGGTCTCCAGCCTTACAGCATGATATAAACTCTCTGGGACAGGTACTATCCTACCCTGCTGTTTATGTCACCTAACCTGGAGCTTTGTCACCCTTGTCCCATTGTGACAAGGTTGCAAAAAGGCAGTACTGATGAAAAAACCTGCCAAAGGTTAATCCTGCCTGGGTGACAATGATATCCTTAGGATGTCTTTCCCAGGATTTTTCCATTTTGCATCCTCATTACCCACTGACTAACAGGTCTTAGGGGGCACTGATACTGAGATCAGAACCACTGGCAAGTTTGTTCTCAGCAGCATATCAAAATCATGGAAATACACAGACAGATACATGGCCTTCCTTATGTTAAAGGAAGCAAACCCCAATATAGTTTTCTTTTTTTAATAAAACAAACAGACCAGAACACAAATACATTTTCAGGAGGAAGTAAGTTTTTTCCCTTCTGAAATAAGTGTCAGCCTTGGACAATTGAGACCTGGGGCCTCCTTTCAAGCTCAGACAGATTGCAAATACCAGCACAAACCTTGTTATGACAGTATTTTGCTCAATCCTGGCTCTGAGTTCTTCGTTCTGCTGTTGCAGCATGGTGATTTTTTCTTCCAGTTTTAAATTTTTTTCAACCTGCAGCAAAAGAAGGTTTGTTAATTCTGAAGAACACTCAGCACCTGATCCAAGATAATTTGTTCTATATTAATCTGTGGAACAACTTCTAAAATTTGAGGATGGGTGGAGGTGGTTTTCTTGACTGCAGCTGCGACACAGAGATCTGACTCACACCACATCATACTGGTGGAGTACCTGGGGCCATCAGCAGAGCATTGAGCAGGGGCAGAGCTGAAACAGCCCTTACTTGTAACTAAGCAGCAGGGTCTTAGTTTTGTTCAGTGCAAATAGATGTTTTCCTCAGCGGTGCCCCACATCTTTTGTCCCTCAAGGAGCCAGCATTACCACACGTTGGAGAAAGTGCTGGTGACACCTGAGGAGCACCCAGCATGGAAAGTTGCCCAGCACTGTGGTAAGAGTGGTCAGTCCAGTGATGAAGGAGGAGTGCAAGATGGGATGATGTATATCTTCCAGACATTACAGTCTGACACCCAGCCTCCAGGACTATGATTCCTCAGTTATGGAGAGGAAAGAGTCACCCACCAGGGCAGGTGATGCCCAGCAGCAGCCTTAGAGTGCTGCTGCATTCTCATGAGGTGGGCTGGCCTCTGAAGACTCTTCTCACTACAGCTGACAATGTCAGCTTAAATGACAGGCTTAAACCAGACATTTAACTTTAAGCTGTAATTAATTGAAATTAGTCCTATCCCAAGCACAGGTAGCTTTTATTTAGCACAGTTCAAGGGCAGGGTTTGAGGACATCAGTAGCAGTGTATTAGTAAGATGTTTACAGGCATGTCCCACAGCCTCAGGTACCCTGTTTTCCCCAAGCTTTGAATTTGACATAGTTTATCACCTTAGTCCTTGATTTTCCAGCTGAAAGTTTTGCTGAATTCAACACTTTTGAAAGAAAACAAGATAGCACAGGGTAACCTTATCTCTGTGTGAGGTTGGTTATTGAATTTCCCAACCTTTTATAAAGATCCACAATATTGTGCACTGGGGACAGCAATAACTCACACTTAATGGTGGAGACATCAGTTTTAGGTTGTGTTTTCTGGTCTGTGCAGGTAATTGCAAAGTATACTCCTGATTCTCAGCTATTCTGGTCTGTCCCAGTTTATTTTGTTAGAGCAGCACATGGATTCTGTCCCTGTTTTGAAATGCTCTGAGAGAGGAATCGCCATCATGGGCTCCCTCTCTGCTTCTTCAGTAGTTTTCACAAGTAGTAGCTATGCCACCTCCCTTTCAGCTGCCAAGGAGCCAAGGCTGACCCTGTGTGTGAAGTGCCCTCTTGCTCCCTTGTGAGGCTCCAGAGCACTTGGAGATGTCCTGTAGGTGTTCTGGCACTTACAAAGGTGTTTCTTGAAATGGAAAGCAGTTGTGGCTTTGGGCCACAGCAGACCCAGTGTTTTACTGTGATAAAGGGCAGGAACAGGACTGTGCACTCATATGCAGTTAATGAGCAAAAGCAGCTAAAGGACCAGGAATTATATAGGCTGTTGTTTGGGATTTTTTTTCCCCAGTGTTTCCAAATCCTGGCTTAGCTCCAAGAGTAGCACGTTGGAAGGAGCAGAGATAATAAGCCTCAGTTGCAAAGAGGCACTTTTCTCTGCATCCACTTACTAAAGCATCTGTTCAGCAAAATAATCACCAGAGTTCTCAAATTTCCCTGTAAATGGAAACAAATCTTGCTGAAAGCTGTGCTGAACCAGCTGCCACAGCTCCCAGCTGAGGTATTGCCTCATCCTGTCACCACACTGTGTTTTACTGTCACTGCAGGTTATGCTGTACGAAATGAATCCTCTTTCCCACAGAAAATGTAATTGATGGTGAACTGGGGAGTTCTTCATTAGGGAATCCCTCAAGCAAAGGAGGAGAAAACAGCACAGCCTGCAGAAAAGCATTACTGGAGGGCTGGAGGGACCTCTTCTAGAGTAAGCCTTGTTAGGGCCTGCTTGCTGAGTATTGCTAATCCACACATAGCTCCCTAAATGCCTGCAGGAGCAGCAGCAAGACACACCATGGCTCAATCTTTCCCCATGTGCCCTCTCTAGCCCCAAAAGGCTACCTGATTCCTGTAGGGACATAGGGTGCAGGCTGGTGTACCCTGGACTACCTCAAATTTCCCTTTCCCCCATTCTTCCTCCACCACTCACCTCGCTGTGTGACCCAACAGGCTGAGCAGGTACTGTATGAAGAAGCAATCCAGATCAATGGATGTGAACCTCTTTGACTGTGTCTTGCCCCAACCTCATGTGGGTACTCCCCTCTCTTAAGTTCATCTGCTGTAACCAAACTTCTCCTTTATTACCTCTGTGATGTCTCCTCTGTAGGAAAAATGACAACTCACCTGTTTTTCTAGCTCCATAATCATCTTCTCCTGCTGGTGAATCTGGAGGTTCTTCATTTCCAGAACATGTTTCAAGCTCTTCAAATCTTTTTCTAAGTGTAGATACGGAGCCCGCACAATCTAGGAAATATATCAGGGATTTGTCAGCCATAGATACATCTTCAGCCATAAGAGACCTTCATGTAACCCTGTGGTTTAGGAGAATCAGTGGTGTGAAAACTACCTGGACCTCTCCAGCCCATTTGACCCTTGATATTGTCTCCCCTTTGGCTAAGATTCATGACTCTTGCTCAGAGCTCAATATTCGGGGTCTCAGCTGGGACCTGCCCCCTGCCCCCGGAGTGAGGATCCAATTGCTCTTCATTGAATCAGGTGGTGTGTAATACTTAGAAACATGTATCTTGATGCCTGTATAATTAGAGTGGTCATCTACCTTCAGCTGTTCCTCAGTGTTTTTCTTCAGAGCCTCTTCAAAGCGGTCTGCTTTGGCCTTAAGAGATTGATTCTGGAAGGTGAGGGTGTCTATCTGGTCCTGGGGGGGAAACACACCAATTAACACATCAGCTGTGTTATCAGCCCACTCACATTCATACTGGTCAGTCTGCACTGCCAAACCAGGCAGTGGTTTATCAGGGAAGCTAAATCAGGCTTAGACACCCCTGTAAGGTGATTTTTTTTTTATGTCAGGCCACTTGAACATAGAAGGGGTATTTGAGAAGCCTCAGGGAATCACAAAATCCCTGTGACACCTGTGGCTGATGCTAAATCACCCCATAACATTGTGCTGGCTGAGAACAGACATGTCCTTCCTTGGAAGAGCTGGCATTTATATCACATGCATTTGTGTAGTCCTTAGAGTCCAAATGAGGCAGGAGATACCTGTTTCCTTCCCCTTTCTAAGCTTCTAACATGGTAACAAGCAATGATGAGTTAGTGGTGTGGAATTTAAATGATCATAATTTCATCTCAGAGCTATACATGGGAACAACATGTTATTTTAAGCAATCACAGCATTCTGTTGCCATCAAAGGCATTTCTGTCTATACCACACCTGTAAAATCCACAGCTGCTGTGAAGATGGTATTTTTATCTTTCACAATTGTGATTTCTTGTCTGGAACATTACATCAGCCCTTATTGCAAAACTGCTGACATGCCTCGAGCTGTCGCAGCAGTGCAACAATATGTGCTAGTCAGGGCGTTTAAAAATTGCAATTCATCTCTGCCTGTGAAATCAAACAGGACTTGCATTAATTGCTCTGGCATCTTTACTTGTTCACACATTTCCAACCTTAGCTTGTGTCACAGGGGCGCAGTTCTGCCCTCCACTCCTTGTGATTTCTTCATCTAGGGAGTGAGAACAGCATGGAGTTTTTAGAAGGATTAGACGACTTTGGCCTTGGTGTTAAACAGTGGGATGTGGGAACAGAGATGTGCAGGGCTGCAGTTCCTTGCACATCCACAGCCTGGCTGCACAGCAGGGCCAGCCCTGGGGCAGCCCACACCAGGTACTGCACTGCCCTCCGGTGGGACTGGAGATGTGTCTTACAGCGTGGGACCGGCTTTCCCACATTCAGGCAGCAGGGAGGAGGTTAAAGCACAGACACAGGCACAGGGCCAGGCAGGGAGATGTCACCGTTTCTGAGCCCTGGGGGTGCCAGCTGGCAGGTACCATGCAGACAAGGTGATGCTCACAGCCACTGCAGGTGCCAGAGTCCTCCCCATCAAGCAGGGAAGAGCTCAAATTCGCCAGCAGACAGCAGGGTCAAAAAGACATTCCTTTCTTTATCCAGATGCCTTTAATTCCCTTTAAGTTTTCTCTCTCTTGTGAACCAGCCCAGGGGGAGGAGAAATCCCGAGGGTTTGCTGCTCTATCCCAGTTTGGACAGGCAGAGCACAGGAGGTACCAGAGCTGGTAAGAGCCTGGCGTGCTGGCAGCGGGCAGCGTGTCCGGGGCTGCTCCGTCAGCTGCTCCCCTGCACCATTACAGGGTGGGAAATAAAGAAACTGCTAACCTGGAGCGACAGACGCAGCTTTTCAAATGTCTCCTCTAGTTGTGCCTTTTCCAGTTTGTGAGCAGTATTCAGTTCTGGAGAGGTTACACAGACATGACATTACTGAGTGAGATTAGGTAAATTGTTCTGAAAATCAGAGTTTCCTGATCTTTCACTGTTTGCAGGTACCTCTGTTTCTATGTGACCAGATTATGATTTTTCAGAACTGCTCAGAATTCTCAGCTCCCAGGCACTCTGACCTGAAAAGGGTTAGTCTGACAATGGGCCATTTACCAGTTCAGAGTAAGAATCCCTAGATCAAAGGATTTAAAATTGGATACATTTAAAAGCTTGGGTTGCAATTTCTTTGCGTGGACAGAGAGGAGCGCCACCACCCGAGATGCAAAAATACAAATGACAGTGCTTCTTCCCAGGCTGTGGTAGATAAGCTAGGAGGTTTATTCCAGCAGTGATACAGAAAAGACAAAAAATTTGATTAAAGGTTCTTCTGCTAGAATAACTCACCCTGGGCATACTAATAACCAAAAGTTTAATAAACAAAGTGAAATAAAGTGAAATTAAAGTTTAATCTCTAAAGCAATCAAATCATCATTTAGTGCAGTAGTAGCAGCTATCTTTTTAGTATATGGACACTGTATTCTTTGTGTTTTCCCTGCCAAGGCCATGGGTTCTGCCCTCTAACCCCTGCTCAGCAGCCACAGTCACAGCAGCGATGTGTGACACATTGCATGCGGCTGCAGTGCCTTTTCCAGGCACAGGAGGGCATTTCACACCCGCACCAGGAGCAGGGAGCACAAACTTCGGCCACCAGACCCCCGATGAACCGCAACTGAATTTTATCATCAAAAAATACTGAAAAAATAGAGAGGGAAGAATACCCTCAAGCAAGAATCAGCTTTTTACTTATTTGTTTTCAAAATCGCATATGTTAATTTACAAATGCTATGCTGGATACTTTCTCTGCCCATAAGAGAGGAATAGACTGTTCTCAGTTCATGCTATGCTCTGGACCGTGTCTCCAGTTGCCACAAGGTAGAACTAAGCAATACGGCTTGGTCTAGGAAACGTGGGAAAACCTACTAGAGATATTTAAAATATAGGAAAAAATAGGGAGATTGTACAGATTACTGTTAAATGTCAGCTAAAGCATGCACAAAGGCATATGTTTAGACATTGAACTGGTAGGGAGGGAAGAGCTCTGTCTGCAGCATCAATCCTGTGGCCAAACTGTAACACAAAATAAAGGTAACAGTGCTGAGGTGCAGATTTGCACCAGTGAGAGGCTTTAGTCTGCTCAGCATGGACAGACATTTGCTACCGGAAATAATGAAATTTTGGAAGCTGTTTTTAGAAGCACCTGTGGGTATTTGAGCACCTAAATTCAGGGATATCCCAAGAGCTCTATCCTCCTGAGCATCTGAGGATTAGGCTCTTGAAAAAGCATGTGTGAGAAGTGATGTGGAATTTGGATTCTATTTTCAGCAACACATAGAGAAGGCCTTATTTTTGACCCAGAGATACCCTTCAGATAATCTCAGGTCAAAGTTAGGTGCTGTAGACTGCAGACATCTCTCCCTCTGCCCTGGCATGAACCTGGTGGTCCACCCCAAGTGAAAGCACTAGACCAATACAAATTTTCTGTGTTATCTGCTCTGGAGGAAGAAGCACAGTGTCACTACAGCATTAATTCCTGCTCTGGAACAGCTGTGTAGCTGTTGGGTTGTCTTTGGCTTACCTTGAATCTTGCAGTCATTCTCATCCTGCAGTACTGTAATGGCCACTATGTGGTTATTCTCCAACTGTGACATTGCAGCTTCATGTACAGCTGTGAGATCTTCTACCTGTTCCAGCAACAGTGAGCACAGACATGGACACATGGTTAGACAGGCTGTGGCACGCTGACATGCCACTGCTGGAGAGCTCCAGTGAGCTGGAAACAGCAAAGGGATCTACTGAATGTGACACTTCCAGCACCTGAGCCAGTTTTGCCATGTTGATGCCTTGAGTGTAGCATGTAGTCACTGCTGATGGTATTTCTGTTCCTTTAACTTAATGGTGATGAAGAGGTACATAAAAAAGCAAAAGGTCAAAAAGCCCTTAGGTGGAGATGCTGTTTATTAAATGTTCAGAAGCCTCAGCATGCCATTAAACTAAATTATAACAATGACCACACAGCCCACAGCCATCATGGGAGTGAGAAGTGCAGCTGGAAGAGGGCTGTGGGCAGCCCGTGTTCCAGAGCACCCTATGGGTTTGGGACTCCTTCAGTACACTGTTACTGGACTTGGCTAAAGGAAAAGTGAGATCCCTAATGATGGTCTTTTGATATGAATCATTAAAGGAACCACAATAAGAAATCCTTATCAAGACTGAGTCAGTGATCCAGAGCACTTTCTGAATGCAATGCATCGATTTGATTTTCTGGGGTATGTAACCACAGTGATTTTATTCCCTACATTTAACACAGTATTATCTGTGATATCTGGCAAGGCAGAGAATCAAACTATTTTACATTTACAGTGAAACAGCTGTTCTGTTCATGGCTAAGTGACTGGACTAAACAGCTTTATTTGCTCACAGTTATGTAAATAATGGTAGAAGTTTACTTCACCTGAGTTTGCCTTGACTGGAATGAATGTCATTTCACTGCTTTTAGTTGTCAAACATGTATTAGGTAACCCACTAGAAGCCAAATTTCCAACCATATTGGAGAAAACATGCTCTTAGAATGAAAGTTGGACATTTGACATGGAATTTAAAATTATCCAAACTAATTTTCATAATAATGTGGGAGATAACTCAGTGGTGAAGAACTGTTTGCAAAATAATGGGGACTCAGCCTGCGTGACAGAGCTGAGAAAGGTGGGGGGCAGATGACTCAAAGAGCTACTAATGGGGTAAGGACTATTACCTGGCTTTTCCCAGAGCACAGCATCCTTGTATATGATGTCTGTACACTGAAGCCTCATGAGCATTGCCATGTTCTTTACCTCACCCTTGCTGAAGCCTTTATTTGTACTCTAATTGCTTCTCAGCTGAACAGCACCTCCTAGGAATGATTATCCTCAATGCCCACCCCCTCAAAAGGTGAAGGGGTCTCCTCTTGCTGCCACCATCCTTGACAAGTTATTTATCTATAAAGCAAATTAAATATGTCCCAAATTATCTGTAGGGATTTTTCTGCCTTCTGTGTGTTTCATATCCACATCCCAAATGGCTCTCTTTAATTCCAAGTGTGACGTCCTGTCTGCAGTTTTCCATGGCAGATAGTCAACTTGGCACTGGGAAGCAGCTCTCTTGGATGCTAATAACTTACTCTGTAAGCTTGATCACCTCACTTAACACAAGTTATGTTTATTTCTGGCTATGGAAACTGCCTCAGGTGGGATTTTTAAGGCTTAATAAAGTAAAATCAAGAGGAGCTCTAGTGGGAGAAGTTCAGTAAGCCGCTGGGCAAGACAGCTTGAGCTGAGCACCTCAAGTGAGAAACACTGGCAAGGCAGACCACAGCCTTTACTTTGCAATTCTGCCTTTAGCTGCATGGAGATGTGAGAATGCACTGGCACACAAGATCATTTTTTGAGGAGTTTGGCTCTCATGCTCTGCTACCTCCTCAGAGACAGCTGAAGCTCCAAAACCTGACACAGGAAATGTGCCTCCAAACAAATAACAGCTATCTGGTAGTGAACTAAGTGGTGACTGAAGCAACACAGCATGGAAGGCTAAGCTGTGACTGGAAACCATGAAAGTGGGATGAGTATCTTCCAAATTAGATTTATGGATACAGAAATACATGCAGATCCATGGTCAGAAGGATTTTGCTATTGTTATTGCCTTCAAGAATGCAAATTCAAATCCCCCCTCATGCAGATGGGCAGCTCAAGCACAAGGCTTTTCTCATGTGCAGTGCAAGAGCTCCATCTCCTTGGCCAAGAAACGTTGGTGAGCAGCTTTCCAGCATGGCCTGTCAGCCCCCACTGATCCAAGAGTGCTCAACACAGGATGGGTGTACAGCAGAGTAGGAATTCAAAGGGAAAACCTGCTAAAACTCATCATGCTAACTGAACTGTGAATTGAAAATGTGGGCTAAAGCTCTGAGATACTAGGGTCACAGAAGCACTTTCAAAGCAATGGAGAGGCATGTTTGTGTTATTTTCAGTAATCAGGGAACACAGAGCTCTGGAGCAAACCAAGAACTATTTGCCCCACAGAGGGAATGATGTGTTTCCACTGCTCCTCTGTGATGATGAACAGAGTCAAACCTGGTCAAAACATGAGAAAAATAAGCACTCCTAGTCCTTATGCTCCTAGTTAAGTCCTACAATGACTTTGAACAGCTTTCTTGCACTGCTCAGCTTGAGAGGACGAGAATCAACATCTGTTCTTGTGGTCCTGAGAGCTCACAGAAACACTTCAAAGAGTAGCAGAGCTAAGCTATAAGCTATTTCAGCAAAAAATTAACAAATTCCTTCACAAATGCTGATGTCAGGTGATTCAGGAGAGGTAAGCCTTGGCAGCTAGAGCCAGCATCTTCTACCAAGCAGACTGACACACTGACAGTGAAAGGAAAAAAATTTTCAAGGCTTTTGGGAACACAACTCCTCCTTCATATCAGAAAGAAAAGAAGAAATTTTGAAGGGCATTGCAAGAAAACCGACTTGCATAAACTGAAATGAGAACCAAGAGACATGGCTCTGCATAGGTTCTAACCATTTACTAAGAAATATTTTCAAAAATCTGATTTAGAACATAAAGACCTATTTTATAGCACCTTCTAATACATCTTTAAAAATCAGTTCATGAGCAGAAATAGGTAGTTTTCCCAGGACAAAACAGAGCAGTTGCATTGAGTTACAGTGTTTGTTCTGACAAAAGCAGACAAAAGCAGCTGCTTGTGAGAATACTCCTGTCTACACACAGAAAGCAAAGCAAGGAGAAACACTTGGGATGTACAGTTCAGGAGATTAGGCTGAGTGGTGGGGCAGAATCAGGGGACCTGGAGTGTATCATGTGCTTGATGTTTAGGCAGCATGTGTTGCATGGTTGCTATCACTTCACTGTGTTACCCTTTAACTAGCAAATAACAATGGGCTGGCTCTGCTGGCCCTACCTGTGTGGAACAGGCTCTTATAACCCTTGGTTTTAGTCATAAATTGACTAAAATAGGTGGGTCGAGGAGCAGGTATGTGTGGGCAGCAGAGCTAACCTTAATATTTTTATTGTAAAGCATCAGCAAGCATGTGAAGACAAGACATGGCAATGTAATAGACTAGTGTGTAGAAAAAACAGTGGAACTAATAGGGAGAAAGAGCAGTGAAGTTATTCAGGACTCCATTGTCCCACTCAAAGTGTCTCCATGTTGGAGTGTTCAATATATTTCATTACCTGAACCCAATCAGTACTAGAATGGACTACTCTTCAAAGGCAACAGGTGGAGACTGACCTGATCCTGATGCTGCAATTTGGCTTGTTCCAGCTGCAGCCTGTGCTGCTCCTGCAGGCTCTCCTTCTTGGCTTCGTACTCCTCCTGCAGCCGCTGCTCCAGCGCCTGCATCTCCTCCTGCTGCTGCCTGCGGAGCTGCTTCCCCTCCTCCTCGAAGCGCCGCTCCAGCTCCTCCTTCTCGCTCAGCAGCTTCTTCCATCTCGCCGTGTTCAGGTCTGTGGAGACAAGACCACACAGTCCTCACACTGCCCTGGACCAAGCAGTGGCATTGGACCTGTTGGTAGAGCAATGAGCTTGGTGCTTCTCTCCCACTCTGTTGTACAAGGGGTATGACTGACCACTTGACCAGAAGGATCTGTATCTCATACATCCCATTTTCCAGCTGTTCGAAGCTGCTCATCCCATAAGCCTGTCTCCAGCTCCAGCAAGGACCATTCAAATCCATTAATGCACACTTGCTTAAAATATTTTTGTATTCAAACCACTATCTTGTGTGCTTCGTGGCATCAGAGAGTACAATGAAAGGCTGATACTGAAGGCAATCAGAAAGTGTGAAATTTTTACTCTGGTGAACTAACCCAGTGACTATGTCTCAGAATTCACACCAGTGTTTTCCAACAGTTCCATCAAGCCAAGGAAAATCTGTCCATTTCCCCATTTGGTTCCTCAGCTTTATTGTCCCCCAGGTCCCAGGAATGCAATGCCACAAACATTGTGTCCTCAGCCATTTGCTTTGCTAGAGAACAGCTGCAAAAAATCCAGATACTGAAGACTTGATGCATGCTGGACAAGATCAGCCAGAGTACATGAACAGAGCAAGTTTGCTCACTTGTAAAGATCTAACATGTAAGAAGTGATTAAAATGATCAAAATGATCATGACCATAACATTCAGAATAGCAAAGAAGGAGAAATGGGTTTCTAATGGCACTGCTAGATCTTCTTTCTGATTTAGACCCATAGTTGATTTAGAAAGATGATCAGGTTTTTGAACAAGCTGACTGCATATTTATCCCTCCCTTGCCTTTCAAGATGCACGTGCCATGCACAGACCCATGTGGCACTGTAAATCAGAGGATTGGGTGCAGCTGTCTCCCTGCTGAATGCTTCAAACCCATATTTATCCTATGACAACATATTTGTTCAATATCTGTATCTTCCTGCCTCTTTCTACTACGGTGTCAGACTGTGCTCATTTTTCCCAGGATAGCAACAATTTGTCCAAGTTACCAGTGCTGTCCCCACAGCTTATGTTAGGTGCACCCATGCCAAGGTAGTTTGACACCCAAGCTAACCATTCCCTTCCCCACACAGCTATTTTTCACCCTGTTTAGAGCTCTGCTTCCACACTTACTGGACACCAATATCCAGACTTGCTCAGTATGTCCAGACAGATAAACACTGCTGGGCTCCTGTTCTGATCCTGGTATTTTCTGGAGCACTGTGAGGGACTCTGTCCCTGTCAAGCTGTCTGCTCCTGATTGAAAGAGAGTGAACCAGTGAGTTCAGCACCTCATTGGCAGCACACAGAAAGCTTTCCCACTTGCCTTATATCGAGAATGGAATGGTACATTAGCTGGGATATCTTGTCTCCTGGCAGTCTGGATTAGACCTCTAAACCCTCTCTCTTGCTTTTTGCTTTTTTATTATCTTTGGCATGTAAAGTGATCCCAGAGCAGGAGGGGTTGTGCCTGCAGCTCTCTCTTCAGTAGAATTCAAACTTACTCAAGCTTCAAATAGGAGATGTAATGAACCCCATCTCTCTCCAGCCTCTCTAATGAGATTACCCAGCACACAGGGAGGGCTGGGAAATGAAACAATGTGCTCTAAGCAAAAGAAAGTCCATCTGAAACACATCCTGTAACCTGAAATACAAGACTCTTCACAAATCAGACCCTGATGCAGGTGCAAAATGGAGGGAAGAGGGAAGCAGGGAAAGTGTGCTTGCATGGCATGTTCCCCATACACCCAACAATGCTATTGGAGGCAGAAAATGAGGCAATTTCCCCTATACAGAATATTGAACACCTCTAATGAGAAGGAGTAATTCCTACCTTAAGTCTCAGACTAAGACAAATGAGGCTGAGGACTGAAGTGTCGAGGAAAAACTGGATCTCTTCTGAGTCGGGAGATGGACCTTTGGGCCTAGCTCTCCTGGGACAGACACAGCAGAAGGCAACACCCCTGGAGCCCAAGGGTCTGCAGCTGTGCTGCCCAGGCAGCAGGAACCAGTGTGGGAGAGCCTGCCCTGCTGGAGCCAGCTGTGTGGTCCTGGTGAAACAGCTGGGTCATCTCCAGCAGGGACCCCATAACAGATGCCTGAACAGATGAGCTGCTAAAGCTGCTGGAAAACTCTGAATTTATCTTTCAGGCATCAAGACAAGGATACTGTTAAAGTGAACTACTCTTGTAGAAAAAAGAAAAAATGACTCTGCAAAGTTATATGAATGTATTACTGACATGGAACAGGACAAGCAGAGCACAACTATTACTGGTCTGTTTTGAAGAGTTACACCCTGGTTTTCTTTTTCCTTCTCTGTGGGTATCTGCATTGCTGCTTACAGACTGGAAATGACTCTGACACAAGGTGGCATTTCCTGGGATGGCAGGGTGCTGGGTTAAATGAGACCAGCTACTGCAGCTTCCCTAGTCCCTGAGCACTGAGTGCACAACAGATGAGCAAAACCCACTTCAGGTTGAGTTGGGAAGGTGAGGGAAAGGTAGATATCACTATTGGACTGACCTTCCTTCCCCCACCACTCACAGTCAGAGCCACAGTGCAGCCTCCCCAGCCCTGGCACTTTGCATTCAGGAGTGCAGCTTCTGTGGGAACTGGGGGCTGGTGTCTTGTGGCCTTACAGAGGGACTGTTTCCTTCTGACATGAGAAATGTGCTCTTCTTCCTGACCCTTGGACTCAAAATCACACACAAATCACAGCCACCACACTCAGGTTAAGTGTCCTCTGACTGGGAATCATATCCAGGAGGAGATGGCACAAAGGCTTTGGATTCGAAATGCTTGAGACCACAGATAATACAAATTTTAAACTTGACATCTCATTGCCTTTCCTTCATCTAGGCTTTTTATGCATCTCCATACTTCCTCTCAACACACTTCACATCATTGGTCTGACAGTGAAGGAGCAGGTAATTTTGACATTTAATTTCCACTAGTTTGAAGGGAAACAGCTGGTACTCAAAACTCTTTATTGAAAGAGACTCAGTGTTGCAGCTGAAAAGTGCTTATATTTATAATTTATAAAGATCGGTCTCTTGAGTGTAGGACGATTGCTTGTCATGTTTTCCTAGCCTTGCTATTTCTAGCAAAATACATGAGCAAACCTTACTGCTGTAAATAACAAATACCTCAGTGTTTACAGAGGCCAAGATTCCTCCCCAGGACTGGGAAGGGAGAATCACTTTCCTATTTCACCCACGCTGGTTTCAGATGTGGTGTGATACTTTCACAGGATTGCTGGGGGTAGAAGTGGACAGCCTTGTCTGGCTCCAGAAGGATGCAGGTCTCCCTAAGCTATTTTTACACACGGTCCATCACTGCTATTGCTTCAGAAATGGTTTTATTTACCACAAGAATTTTCCTTAAACATATATTCTTACTTTTCTGAACAGTGGGTTCTCTGTTGCAGTTTCATTGCTTTGAACAGCAGAATCCTGCAGTTTCTGTTGAAGTTAAGGGCTGCATGCTGTGAAAACCAAACACATTCAGCACCCAAATTATAACTCTGCATTATATCTATTGCCTAAACAACTAAGTGTTGGACTCACTGTGTGGTGATGAAAAAAAAGGCCGGGCTCCAGTGTGTGTGGTGATGAACTCATCTGCACAGCAAAGAGGTAAAATCAAGGTTCCCTGCAAAATCCCAAAACCCTTTGTCACTGGGCTTCGGGAAACACTTCATCACATGTATGGAGGTTCCCCAGGATCAGGTCACAGGGAATCGTAATAACTGCTTTCATGTAAAGTGAAAAAATCACTTTGTTGTTACTTTTCTTGTACTACTTACCAACTTCCTCCCTGATCTTTGCAAGCTCGACTCCTAACTCCTTTATTTTCGCAAGGGCATTTTCATTCTGTTTAAGGAAAAAGAGAGAAAAATATGTATTGTACCAGGTTTATCCCAGATAAGCACTTTCACATGTTCATTTAGTAAAGCAGATTAGATTGATTCCTCACACTACTTTTTTTTTTTTTTTTAGGGGATTTTTAGGGGAAGGGAGTGGGATTATAATGAACTCATTCACTTTTTAAATCAAGCTTAGGAGCTACAACTCATGGGCTACAAGTACCTTGTATGTCTACGAGTACATGTACACACACTCATGTGTACATAACACTGCAGAATACTCTGTTAACTCCTATATGTCTAAAAAGACATCTCTATTTTTTGATAATTTTGTGGTCAGTCTGCACATCATTTATGACTGGATTGCATGTACAAGATGGATTTATTAAAACTGTTAAATTTTTTCATCTATTTAAGCCTGCATTTAACCACCTCCAATCATATTAATAAGTTCACAGAGTCAAACTTACAGAGCAGGTTGCTGTGCTCACACCGTTTTATGCATGGGGAGCATTCCCCATACAAACACCACTAATAACCGTATGTTCATGCCCATCTCCACATCTATTTCTGTGATTTTATTTATTAGGGCTCCTTTCCTTGACTAGTCTCAAAAGAAATCTGAATATTTAAGGAGTAAAACAGAGGAATTGGTTAAAGGAGAATTAAAATGTATTTATATAAGCAATGTTAAGGTGTTATTACCAAAATGCAAGGACTTTGACAGCAGATACCTGACTAGTGCTGTGCAAACTGACAAACAAAATTCCTATCTCCATCCACTGGAGTCTGATTTAGAACAATAAATCCCATCATAGTGGTTCAATCATATGGGCACTTTAAATTGGGATGTATCATGAATCATATTAGAAAGAAGACAAAGGAATGTACCCTGCTGGGAAGATCACTAATGATTAATAAAACTAGATCAGGTTACTATAAATATGTCCCGGGTTAGAAAAGGTCAAGAATCCTTAAAAGACATTACAGAAAAATCATATTCAAGAGAAAAAGCAGTACAGTGGTAAATTGAATTAAAAGGAGTCCTAGAAACCAATTCTTTCTGTATTAAGCAAGCAAGGCTAATAAAAATCTAGGGCACAGACAGGATTAGTTTGGCTGCAGGATACATAGCAGATAAGATAGCAAGTCAGTTCTATATTACAGAAATGAAAGTGGAAAAAAAAATTCAGAACTTAATGTTTCTGTGTATTTTTCCTGCACCTAACTTAACTCTGTTAAGAGAAGTAACACAACTTCATTTCTGGTAATACCAGAATAATAGAATCTGGAATTTGAATGAATCCTTTACATACTGCCCTTTTGGGATGGTTCCCACCAGGTCCAAATGACACCCTTTCCAGAAAGTTTCCTGTACATGGAGCGATAAACTGAACTGATTTGAGAGCCTTGAAGGCTTGAGGAGACCCAGATGATGGGGGCACCTTTCTTATTCAGTTATGGGAAGAAGCCAGGCATGCAAGGCCTGGCTCCTCCAGTGACTCCTCCTGGCTCCATACCCTGCTGAGTAATGCACAGGGGGCTGTGTGCCAGGACTGCAGAGTGTCCAGTCCTCACCAACTGCATTAGGCTCAGAATAAAATTATGTGGGTTCTTATGGATTTCTTTTTCCTAATTAGTCAAAAAGTTATGGGAAAAAAAAAAAGTCCAGATAAATACAGCCTGATATATTAAAAAAACAGATTCCTTCACATAGATTCCCAAACCAGCAGCCTTACAGGAGTAAGGTTTCCCCTTTTGGAGAATATCATTGCATCTGCCCATATGGTCTGATTAGCTCCCTGGAGTCATTTTCAGAAGTGCTCTTGACAGGCTGCCAGGCCTGGTGCCCTTGAAGGCATGTGCTCAGGGATATGCTGGGTGCAGGACTTGCAGATGGGAAGCACCCACTCAAATTACCAGCCCTCATTCTTTGAAACAAAAGCCATTCAAAGCAAGGGAGCTCTGCACAAATCATTGCCAGCACCTACAGATAAGCAGAACTCAGGAGGATTGTTACTATTCTCTCTACATGAAGAAAATTATAAGCAAGTAAAACCACCACTTTTTGGGAGAAAAAGCATTTAAATTTTGATTCCCCATAAGAAATATTACAGGCTACACATTTTACACGTTGTTTTATCTTAGATAAGGTTTTTCCTACCCTTGAGAACACTTGGTGGTGGGATTCTCTCCAAAAATGTGGAGAACTGCCATGGTGCCAGCTTAAAAATATTATCCCATAGCTCCAGCTCCAGCATGGACACCAACCCACCAGGGCAGTGGGGGTCATGTCTGCATCCCACCATGCTGGGGCTGTGGTTTCCAGAGCAGAGCAGCCCCTGGGGCTACCTCAGGCAGCCAGATCAGCACAGCTCAGATGCCTTGGCTGTCATTTTACTGCTCTGCCAATACTTCTTGCATTGTGTTTTATTTTGGTTAGAGCTTCCTGTCTGCTCTTTGGGACTCTATATTTGTTTCCTGGGAGATCAGATGTGCAAGGGCTGCTCTCAGTGCCAAGGCCTCAAGTAATCCCTCTTTCTCAGAGGGTTCTTCTGGAGAGCAACAGCACGAGTCCTTATCTTCCTCTTGTGGAAGAGAAGCGAGGTGCAGTTCTGGCTGATCATCAAGTCAGCCTCACAGTTTCCTGGATGTGCAGTGAACTCATAACCCTGACATCTTCTGTAACTGCTCCCTGCTTTGTCAGTGTGAAATGATAGGTTTGGCCTGCACGTGTTGCTGCGACACTGTAAACACGACAGCAGTGCAAAACAAAAGAGCCCCTGCTTGTTATCATCAGCGTGGCTCTGCAGGTAACCAGCACTCCTCTGCCAGTGTAGCCAGGGAACTGGGAATGCCAGCGCTAAGGAAACCAAACATTACAGCAGGGCAAATCTGGATCTGACTTCGGAATGTAAAGCTACCACGTTCAGTGCTGAGATTCCTATATATCCACTGTCAAAACATCAGTGCAATTCAACAATTCACAAGCACACAAGGAAAACTTCCCCAAAACAAATGGATAAGAAACCAAGTCAAGAGGATGTCCCACTGGGTTAATCAGTCTTCATGAATTACCTCAACAAAGTATTTGAAAGAGAAGACAGGGTAACCTGCTGTAGAGCGAAGAGCTGAGGTGCCCTCCCAAGAGTTTTGTGTCCACTAAGGGTGAGCATATCAAAGGTGCTTTGCAGGGATTCTCTACTAGGTCACCACTTGAAGTTGAGCCATTGCAGGTGAGCATCCAAGGGCCAAATCTAACTTAGGTTTAATAAGGTTCATTGACTGTACACACCTCTTTTCAGTAGGTGAAAAGATCAGAGGCCCTGTAAGGAGATTGTGCAAATATCCACCACATCCAGTGCAGCAGTTAAATGACAAGGAAGAAAAAATATTGCTTTGATGTGGTCTGGAATTCCTTTTTTTTTAATGCCCAAAAATGTGAAACCAAAACAGTTGGTTTTGCACAAATTAAAATGTCGCATTTACTTTTCATGTACTTTTAATGAATGATGGACCACATTACTTTTTAGAAAAATGATGACAAATGTCTTTTGTTGGCTGCATCCCAAGAAATTACTCTGACAGTGAAGTAATTTTCATAAAATAAGATTACACTCATGATGGAGATGAAGAAAAACTTCTTTCTCATTCCTGAACTCTGCAACATAATGATTAAGTCTTGTACCTGGAATATGTCCCATCTCTTCAGACAGAAAGAAAAGTAGAATAAAACAAGTAGAATGATATGTTTGTCTTACTGCTCTGTTGAATAGAAGACAACACTTTTGTTGAATAGAAGCATCAACACTTTTTCCTATCATCAGCTCTGTAAGCATACACACCTCCCAATATTTCTCCTGTGAAAGGTTTGATGTTGGACAGCATTTCAGCAAGTGAAACAGACACTGAAAATGGCATGTGTGAGTTCTCCATTCAACTCCAAACACGCTGAGGATGGACTGAGGCATGACTTACATTGGTGCAACAGCTCCAGAACACAAGGCAGGTAGGCAGAGGTGTAGGAAGAAAACAGGAATTTGTAAAATTAAATAGCAGTGGCCAAACCTAGCAGTGTAGTTCAGGAAAAAAATCAGCTGAATTTAGATATAACTGCATGCAAGGACCTAGAAAAATAACTTGGTAGGAGAAGTCATAATATGGACCTGAGGTTGGGCAAAATGCTGGCATTGCCCAAACAGATTAAGAGAGGAAGAAGTGATGAAAACTTGTGGGCAGAGGCTGAATGGGGCACTGAGTAACCTGATCTCATTGAAGATGTCCCTGCTCATTTCAGTGATCTTGGACTACATGATCGTTAAAGGTCCCTTCCAACCCAAACTATTCTGTAATTCTGTGGTTCTACGAAAGGCTCTGCTTTAGTTGCATGGAGCTTCAGATGACAGGTAGATATCCTCAAGGAACATCATCAGGGGGAGTAATTGATGGATGGGGAGGCAGATTTGAGGTTTGTCTTACAGTCTCTCTCCTCTGAGAGCTACAACCAAACTGAGAGGTACTAATGAATTAGAAATACTAATTAAGTAAACCTCCAGGTACTTTTTAACAACAGGTAAGTAATAGTAGATACATCATAGAAATGAAAATGGGTCAGATTAGGCAAGGAACACCAGAAAATTGCTCAGACTCATATAAGAAGTCAGCAGCAGCTAGGAAGCAAACATGGGAGCCTGGAGTTACCTTCCCAAATTGACATGACTCTTCACCCTGCCAACTTACATGTTTGCTTATATTCTAAGATCCAAATGCATGTACAGTGTCTCCACTGTACAAACACTTCTCAGTTCTCTACAGTATCTCCTAAAAACTCTCTGCACACAGATGCTCTGTGGCACTTGTTATTAAAGCTGCTCCTCCAGAACAACTGTCTTCTATGCAGAACTTTCAAAATACTAAAAAAAAAAAATCCCTGACCTGCAAATGGTGCTTAGTCACTGTTGTGCTGTATTCAGACTTCCCTGTGGCAAGGGATTATATTATAATAGGAAAGAGAATTATATACATTGAGAATTCTCTTGTACCAATAAATATTTCAGATGACACTTGTAGAAGCAATAACTGAATCCCACTGCAGCTGATACTCAAAATTACCTACAGTCTTCCTTTAAAAAGAGGTGTTTTAGCACTTCTGTTCAATCATGCTGGTTGTCAGGTAATCCTTCTTCATAATTCCCTTTAGGTTAAAGTCTGGTTAAAGTTTACAAGCACTTAGATATTCCACAGTGACTGCACTTTGCCAAGTTTTATATTAACCCACACATTTTTTTCTTAACCTGGTTAGTAGCATATCTCAAGCTATATTTGAACTATGATTAGGTAAATGGAAGACACTATCAGTTTTTCATTTAACAGAGTTATATGAATATACCATAAAGCCAAACTCTAACAGAATACATTGCACAAACATGTGTTTCTCCCAAGGTATTTTCTATTAAGCAATTTAAATGCATATATTCATTTTCTCACTCTTCTATACATAAAGCCCAGGCAAATTTCCAGAAGAATAATGGGAAAAAACTATGTGTTCAAAGTGTCCCACAACTTCTCTTGCACATGCTATTTTCCTGTTGCTGGTAGCTCTCTACGTACTTCTGCACTGACATTTCTGACATGACCCATTTGGGTGCCTAGGAATGTGTTTGATTTAGATTCACACAAACAAAAGAAAACAGGTAGTTTTGTCTTGTTTCATTTCTCCTAGACTGGAGGATCATTCCCCTGTTGGAGATGTAAAACTTTAGGACAGCTAGAGGCTGAATAATCTATCTTCAAACTTTAAAACTCTCTGCAAGTTTCCTTTATAACTTGTTCTCCACACGGCTATTAAAAATATAAGAAAAGCAGAGCAAAACATCAAACCGACTGTTGCTGCAGAAGATGCCAGCAGTCCCTCCTTACTTCACGAGCATCCAACCCTTCCATTTAGACTGCAGGATAAACTTATGTAAGGCACTGCAGTGCATGAGAAAGCGACACTTAGACCTGTCCCTGGTGAAGGGGAGATCAGCACACTGCAAACAAGCCGAGCATCGCTCGCCTCTCCGCCACCCGGGAAGCGCATCCGCCACCGACCCCAGCGAGAAGCAGCAGCAGCACAGGCTCTATCGCCGCTACCGTCCTTTCCTTTCCCTAAAGGGCTTAAAAAAAAACAGGCAAAAGTACCGTCTCGTCCTCGCACAGAGAGGGGGGAAAACACGTGGAGCAGCATTTGCCCATCCTGGCAGGACAGCCACCCACCGGACCGATACCCGCCGGACTGCCGCCAGCCTGGCCCGGAGCCAGAGGATGAGCCCCGGGCGGCGACACTGTCAGAAAGGGATGTCACGTCCCGGCGCGTCGAGACCGGCCAAGGGGACTTGTCAACCTGATGCCTCCCGGGGCGTCGCGGGATGCCGGGGCCGGGGTCGCGGCGCCGGGAGCGGGGACGGGACGGTGCCGCGGGGCGGGCGGCTGCCGAGCCCGGCGGGTTCTCCCCCGGCAAGCGCTGCCCGCTCCCCGCCCTGCTCACCCGCTAGATCCGGCCTCTCCCGAAAAAGGTTGCTCCTGCTGGCAAAGGCTTGCCCACAGCAGGGCACGTCCAGCAGCGCCATCGCAGGGAAGTGCCGGGGCGGGCGGCTGCCGGGACGGGGCTGGAAACTTCGCAGCGACAGCCCCAAAGGCCCTGAAACCCGGGACTGAGCCCGGGCTCTCAGCCGGGGTGCCGCTGCGTTCTCTTCTTCGTGCCGCATCCACGGCCACTGATGAGCGTGGTCCCCGTCCTGCGCACCCGCTCGGATGGCGCCTTTAAGCTGAGCGTGTCCCGGCTGGCTGCCGGCGCGGCTGCTGTCCCGCAGCGCTCCCAAATCCACTCCCGGCTCTGCCGCACTGGGCCCCTCCCGGCCGCCGTGCGGGCTCTGCGGCGGGCACGGCTGCCCCGCGGTCCTGCGCGGCTCTGCGCGGTCCTGCGCGGCTTTGGCGGCGCGTCCCGGGCGAGCGCAGCGCTGCGCGGCTCCGCGGGGACGGGCGCTGCCTGCCGGCGGCTCGCTCCGGACTGCGGCACCGGCCGCCAGCTCGTCCGCGGGCCGTGGGGGCGTCCCCTCGCTCCCGGGTGTCCCCCCCGCTCCCCGAGATGCTCTAATCGCCCTGAAAGGACTTTCCCTGAAGTCCTTTATTTGAATCGTGAGGACGATCAACACCCACTGGACCTCGGTGACTCCTCGTAATGGCAAAAACAGATCTCTGCAACGTCCTCAGAGACTGCTGTAATTCTCAAGGGCTGGCGTAATTTTGCCCATGTATATATGTATTTACATCACAAAACCTAACCTTAAGCTGCCTATACACACGGGTGCGCTGCAAATGCTCAGTCTGTATCAGTTTGCCCACTCGGAACACATTTTCTTGGCCAGACCCAGGACATGGAGCTGCAGCAGCCTCATTTCTCCTGAGCTGTTGCCTTTGGCATGACATATTTTCCTCTAACAATTTATGTTAAAGACAATGCTGGGAAAAGGCAAAAGAGTTCAATGACTCACACCTAAGGTGGTATTTGTGCTGCATCCACTGTTTAAACCTGAAAACCACTATTTTCCTGAAAGCCAAATCACTACCAAACATACAGAAAAGTGACATTGCCTGTACTGCTGAACAGCTCTGCCTTCTGGTGGGAAAGATGCTCAAGTCTGTGCTTCTATGGACAGGTATTTTTGTTTAAATGTTTGTTCAATTGTGACTGGTGATGGCACAAAGTCATTTTAAAAATAGTATGAGCCAACAAGAATGTCCAACAAAACTGTGTTGAATTACATTTAAATTTTCAGGTAACTTAGGTTTGTGTCAACTTCTTATTCTCTCTCTCACTCTTCCTCAGTCCTGCCAGGACTTCAACTAAAGTTTTAGAATATCGTAGTCAGGTAATTAAAAACAAACAAACAAACAAAGCCAACAAGATAGAAACCCTACCTATCAAACAAATAAACAAAAAACCAAAACACCAAACCAAATTTAAAATTGCACTCCAAATACATTACTCCAAACCCCTTTTAACATTTGCGTTCAAGACCTAACTTTCTTTACAGCATCTGAACAATAATTTGGTCGGCTACTGAACAGCTACAGAGTAGAGGTACAAAAAGACTTTTTTGTATGGTGAAATCATTTTATTCTCACTGTAGGAGCTTCTTTTTTTTTGCCACACAACCTGAAATCTGTAATTTGGATCTTTTACAGTCCAAATCCCGACTGGAAACTTTTTAACTGCCATAGAAAAAACCTACATAACCACTTGTAGACAAATTATCATGGCCATTTCTCTGAGAACTACAGTATTTAGATCCACACCTGACTGGCAGGCAGGGAAAACAAAACCTGGTCATTATTCCTTTTGTTATGCTCTTAAAATGAAGAACTCATCTTCTTCAGCTGCTTTGCTAAAAATGGAGGATTTGCTGCTTGCATGTGATTATAAATCCAAGGTATAGGTTAGCTAGCAAGGTCTATGCATGACTTTAGTACCACTTAAGCACTAAACTGGAAGACAAAATATTAAAGTGAAACTTAAATTAAGCAGAAATCCTCTGTTGTCCTTCTGGCAAAGGTGAATTGAGGTCTCACAGGCTGATTTAGGATTGATAAGGGATAAGGATGTGCTTGGGAAAGCTGCTGGGCTCTTTGGTCAGCTTAGATCATTTTGGAGAAAGTGCGACTGAACTCAGTTTGAATTAAACCTTGTCTTTCAGGTCAAGGTGTGTAGCATTAAGGTGAGAAAAGACCAAAGTTAAGAAAGCAAATGGAAAATAGAAAGTATTTTAAAGAGCAGCTCCTCAGTCAAATGCACAAACGAGGAGGATGAAGAAAGAATTTAGGAGGGGTCTCTGTGGTGACAGGTAGGTCACTATATGGAGGACTTTGAGCACACACCTGAAGGCAGCAATGCCTTGGGAATTAATGATATAGAAAAGGAAATGAACATAATTGAGACAGGAGCAAAACACTCAGCAAAGCAGGCACATCTGAGGAGAGGACAGCCCCTGCACCCAAATTCTATGAGAACTGGCACTTCAAACAGCAGGTTCAAAACAAGCTTTTTAAATTCCTGATCCTTAATTTTAAACTGCTAGAGTCATCTCTCTGATTTCAGTGGCATGTGGCACTGGGACCAAATACTGAGAGGAATAATATTTTAAAAACACCTTGTTAAGCACAACAGAGCACCAAAGGCAGATAGATCCACACCAGTGCAGACTGCTGCCTCTGTACAATGAAATAACTGATATTTTTAGATAAGGGTAATATGTAACTCCCACCTATTGGGGACCAAGTGACCATGTGGTGCCAACCACAACATTGATCATCAGGCTGAGAAAGATTGAGAGTTGCTGAAGAAGTGTTAAATGGGGAAGAGGCCTTTGGGGGAAGAGGACAAGGAGTTGCAGTAAATGGAACTGTTGGGCTGAGTGGAGATAATGAACAGAGCTGTTCAAAGAATCAATCCTGGGGGCAAGTTATGTAGCTCACTTTTGACCCTGGTCAAATATTAGTGAATGCTAATGCAATGCTGGGATGCACTGTCCATCAAGGGGTGAGTTAAAACACCAGGCTTGTCAAGCTGGATGCTATTTAGGGCTATAGCGGCGGTCATGATAAGAAATATAAAATACTCAGCAGTCCAAGGTCCCAATCACAGGGATAAATAACAGGAAATTCAAGTAGAAGATGGAAACTCATCAGCTGGAAATGACAGCAAAAACCCGTGTTGCTTATCCAGTCATGGGATGAATAAGAACGATGTCTACCATACAGATCTGAATAAAGCAAATTCAACCTTAGGCTCTAGGAAACACTAAGAGGGAAGTTTAAATGCTTCAAGAAAAGCCACAGAGAGATCTCACCTGAAACCTCACACAGTTCTGGTTCCCTGTGTTTGGGGGATAGCAGTTCTGAGGCAGGGAATTAATAATCCACACCACTGGAGGGGTGCCATGTAAATACACATCTGCTTCTTCTATGAGAACAACAGTAAAGATGGAAAATTACAGCTTTCTATAAATATAGGGAGAACACTGAGAGAGGCAGAAGTACTTCAAGGTCAAAAAATGTATTTATATAAGGATAAAAGGGTGTGAACTTGGGCATACCTAAATCACAAGAGATTCTGAAACAGTCCTCTGGTAGAATCAGAGGAAAATATAATTACTTTCAAGCTGAAAAATCAACCATTTTAGGGAAGAAGTTATAGGGTTTGGCAACAGGGAGGGTCTGGATTTGACGACCCGGAATGAACTTTGCTAGCCTTCCCTTTCCATGCAATACTGCTTGTCTGTGCATTGTCACCAATACATTGCTATGGATTTTGCTGATGGTCCACACCCAGAATGTGAATGTGCCTCTGCCAAACTGCTTTGCATGGAGCTCTGTCCCAAGGCAGAATGAACAAGTCTGTGGATAAGGCAGAGATCAATGAGGACTGGGAAAACCTGCACTGTTAGTTAAAAAAACCATTCTTCATAAAAGCTGTGGTTTTGTTTCATGACTGGAAAGAGAAAATACAGGTAAGTTCCACAAAGAAAGGTGTTCCTTATGTATAGGATTAGCAACAAACACAAGAGGAAAGAAGTCTGATAAAATGAGATTTTAAAACATAAAAGTAATTGCACAAAACAAGCGGCTTAACAGGGTATGTTTTACAATATTTATTGACTTCAGTGAAAACACAATGTACTTAGCACTTGACAGGGTAAGGCTCCTAGGTAATTAAAGGCCAAGGAGGACACCTACATGCTCCCAAATGTCCCATAGGAGTGGCTTAGTCTATAAACAACCTATTCTAATGGTATAAGAGGCACCAGGGGCAGCAATTTTTCCCTACAGTAACAGAATCAATGCTTTCCTCCATGATTCACATAATACAATTCCTATTTACTGCCCAAGCAACTCCAATATTTTACATCTACCTGAACTAAACTGGGATAGGTAGGGATAAATTAGCCATATTTTATAATTTACTATGGTCCCCAAATGGGGCACATTATTCTCTTTAGCTCCATAATGGTCTTTATGTATCAGTGCATACACTCTGCTCTGTAGAGAATAAACAATAAATCATCAGGGTTCTATACATATATTCTAACATATATAAGAAGATTTTAATTCCTAATCATTAGTATCTGATGTTTCCCTATTTTATGGAGGCTGGCTAAGCTTCCTGGGAGAGATATAGTGCTTTCCCTGGATTTTCACAGTGCAAAGATGTGGCAAAATGTGAAGATGGAGATCCATGGAGAAGAAAAAGCAGAACTGAAGTCTTGGGAAAGCTCTGGGAGATAAAGGTAGTAATGCAGGGCTATGTGTGTCCCAGAGCAGGAGAATCCTCAAGGGAACTGCATATTATTCATCCTTTATGAAACACTGGAAAGGCTTGCTGAGGGGCATAGCATGTGAAGTATGTCAAACAAATATTTAATTTAATTCAAACAGATAACACTCTGAGGGCATGAGCAGAAAAAGACAGTACAGGAAATGTGAAGGGATGCAAATTTTTTTGCAAGAGGACTGCCAGCTCTAGGAATAAGTTGATAGGGAAGTATCCAGTGTTTATGGAAATAAACAAAAGAAGCAAGGAGAAAGCTGAAGGAGACAGTGGTTAGTGGTGAGGACCAAGGAGACTGAAGACAGAACCATGGGGATACAGAGAGAGGTAATTGGGAGAGAAGGCTGAGGTGAGGCATTGAGGCAAAAGTTCAAAAACGTCTTCACCTGGTAAAGGAACAAAAGTACAGATTCCAAAAAAGAGACGAAACTAACGAGAAAGGAAAGATTGTACCGCAGTTGGCATTTCAGAGGACAAAGGGACATGCAGTGGTGAAGGGAGACAAGGAACAGGAGACTGCAGGAATGAGGGGAGACGTGACAGTCAGATGCAGAGGAGCTGGTGCATAACCGAGACACCGCAACGTCTGAAATGTCTCAGCTCTGGAGAGCGATGGATAATCGGGCTATCGGCAGTGCCGCCTCCTGGCATTCTCTGCAGTCAGCAGCGGGAGGCGACCGTGACACCGACATTAAGCACGGCCAAAGGACGGCACGGGGAGGGCTCTGGCTGGCAGCATTCACAACCAGCGTGCCCCAACCTGGTTGGGGCAGGATTTTGTCTAAGGCAGTGCAGAGGCAGAATAGGGCAATGCTATTCCAGCAATGCGTTTTGAACAGGGGGCTCAGAAAATTATTGAGTGGCATGCCAAAGGAGGGAGAGCAAGGCAAGGAGAAGGGACATCCAGCACACTTTATGTGATTATCACAACCTGTTTCTCTGCATGTGCTCTCTTCAAACACTGTTACAGTTTGTGTGACAGAACATGAAGGTGGACTTTGTCAGAATTTTGATATCTACAAGAGGGAAGCTGAGTATACTGACAGAGTTGCAGACAAGTAGGGAAATTGAATCTATTTTTCAATAAGCCAAACATTGCCCTCAAAGACTGAAATTGATTTATTGTCAGTATTGTTAATTCTTCAATTCTGCAAGCAGTATAATTTGAAAACAGCCTCAACTAGTCCTAAATTCTCTTTCCAATTTCATTTTTTGAAATTGCCAGTCACATTGTATTTCTGTGAGTGCTTGAAACCAATGAAGATGAGCGCTGCTGTCAAAGGAAGTGTTTTAACCTTGCCCTCTCCTGGTCACTTGTTTTGTCCCAGCTTCCTTCCTTACAGTCCCTCAAGTGTTTGGGCACTGAATCAGATGGGGGTTAAAACTAAAGCAGGGACAAAGTCGTGAATTTGGGGAAAGTCAACTTTGCTAGCACAGGGCCAACTTCCCCAGAAGAAGGAATGGAATCCACACTCTGCTGTTAGCCAGGAGGAGAATCCTGTCACAGGAATCCTGATCTTGTCAGGCTGAAAACTACAGTGGAAATAAGAAAAGCAAATACATTCACTATTACACTTCACTTTCCTTCTTGTAGGTGCATTACAAGTTTTCTCTGACACAGTTCTCTCATCAGCAGCACAGTTCTCCACACTGGTCTTCAGACATACACACGTGGTTCATTATTTTCCATGTTGGGGTTGTTTATTTTTGTTCTTGCCTAACTTTAAAAAAAAAAATAATTCAGAAAATGTAACAGTGATTTGGGGATTTCTGAAGCCATGAGCAGTCAGCAATGAGTGTCAGTGAGATGACTCAGCTAGAGCTGAAAGTCATGCCAGATGGCCCCAGAATGGCAATTTCCCTTGGATTTACAGTGAGGTTTCACATTTTGTGCATTACTCAGTACCATGAGGTTTTAATGATCCTCAGGCAACTTATATGGAAGCAAATGTTTTCTAATATAGTTTTTCAACCATACAAATTATGCTATTGGATATTTGGATGAATAGAATGTTTACTCTAGAATTTAACAAATTAACACAAACTACATACCCTCTGTTTCTCAAGTGAGAGAGCCTAGCCAGATTACTTCTTTCTTAATTCAGCTCTCATATAAAAAGAATGTGAGGATCTAAACAGAATTCCTTCAGAGTTTTGTTATTTCTGCTAGTGTAGCCTTACATTTATTTTAGTGTCAGTAGTTTGCAAGGCCATGGATTAAAATTCATGAGAGAACAATGCTTTATTACTATGTTTTCTAGTTCTTGATGTCTGGAACAGTACAAAGTAAGCATTCCAAATGAACTAGTTCTCGCTGTCAGGGAGTTCATGCTTCCTCATATGAAATATCATTTATGCACCAAGATCACAAGGAAAAATGCATGTTTTCACTGAACTCCTCACCTGCTCTCTACCTGGAATACATCCCCTGCAAGGCTGTATCTAAATTCCAGACCTCTGAGTAGCTGCAAGCAGAAGGGCATTTTCTTAAATCAGCTTTGCAGAGAAACATTCCCTTCTCCCAGCAAACAGGTAATCTCTCTTCCAGTCCCAAGTTACTCTGGGCCAAAGCCAATGACAACTTCAAGCTGCTGTACTTTGGGGCCAAGCAGAGTAAGGCACAAGTGCTGACATTCTGTGACAGCAATATCAGTGGCAAAAAATTCCAGCAGATTCACATGGACCAAGTCTCTCCTATTGGAAAGGTTCTCAGCGCTCTGCTGAGAGGAACTGTGCTTACTATTAATGAGAATTCAAACCATCAGTTGTGGGCTTGGGAAGTTTTTACACAAAGAAAACATAGCTCAGATGATTTTTAGAAGTCATTTTAGAAATGCATCATTTATACTAACTCCTCTGTAGCTGGAGCTGGTTTGAAAAAATAATAAATAATAAATGATAAATAATAAATAATAAACAGTTCTCAAATCATTATAATAACCACACCACCACCTTCTGAAGTAATGACCTGTGAGAAGTGATTGTAGGAAGCTGCATGTGAATTAGTTCTCAGGGGTGACAGCAAGGCCAGAGCATTTCAGGAGGATTGCAGCTGAAACCTTTTAGAGTTCATTTTTGGAACCAGCTCAGACCTGAAAGGGGGTTAAGCAAGAGACAGGTTGTGCGTTGGGTATATGATCCAAAAGTGCAGATACACACTGTTGGATGGCTGTGAGGACACAGAAGGAGTATCAAGGAGATATACTTTCCACTTGAAAGGATAACAAAAATGTCCTAGGAACACAATAATTACCATTTATATATATATATATCTTTGAGTCCTGGTCTGTCTAATCAAGATTCTGCATCAAGCCATGATTATTGCTAGAAAATTCAGAAGAAGGTGCAAGTAACCCTGCATTAAAGAGTGTGATGAAAAGCTGTTCTGCATGGAAAATTTATTTTAACATCTCTCTGAAAAAGGCTTCCAACTTTAAAATAGGCATCTCCCCTCTAACATGTATTCCACCACCAAATATTAAATGTCAAGATATTCTTGCTACCTACAGAACTTAGCAGACTTTAAGGACAAAGGCATGGTTGAATCAAGTAGTATGATTTTTTTATCACAGGACATGATATTTTACACAGTTGCTGTTTTATAACTACATTTGATGAAACCATCCCCTCTATAAAGGCATACATTGGCAAACTGCTGACATGAAGGTGTGGATTTGCTTTCTCTTCTCACTGTGGTTTCTTTTAATAACTGATCATCTCTAGTCCTAAAAGTCTGTACGTCCTTCATGTGTTGAAGCTGCAAAACTTCTCCAAAAGTTTACCAGGGGTTTCTGCTAAACTTTCCCCTGACTGGGGGAAAGTGCTTTCTGGTACACAGCAGTACCTCCTTATGAGAATTATTCTGCTCTGCACTCAAGCCACTTTGCCCGTTTTTGCAAACAAATCAACAGTTCTCTGCTGTCTCTCACAAAAAGGGATTTTTCCAGACCTCAGAGTTGCTTATTACTTGTCTCTTTTTCCTCCCTAATTTTTTATTGTCTTCTGGAGATGTGTGACCAGCAGTGCTAAATGTCATATATTCAGAATCAGTCTCCCCAGCGCTGAACGTGCAGGTGTTGCCACTGCCTCACTTCTACTGGCTGCATCTCTGCTTACTCACCCAAAGATCTTGACAGCTTTTCTTAACACATGTTCACAGCAGGAGCTCACACTGATTTGTGCTGACACCAGAAACTCTAATTACTCCCGGGGGTTACTCCCTTCCAGCTGAAGGCCAAACCACAGTTCCAGGCAGAGCTGGTTTCAGCCTGGCTTTGCTGCATCCATCACTCAAAACCAGTGTGGTAGGAATGTGAGTATGTTGGATTTATATGCTCAAAAGTGCAGGCAGCTTGCACTCCACTCATCCAGTATGTGGCTCTCCAGCTGCTGAAATCTGTAACCACAATCCACATGGACTGTAAAGGGGATATGAAATTGTACTTGAAAAACTGAAGATCAAATCAGAACTTATAAAGAAGTTCTGCATTTTTGTCAGCATGTCTGTACAAGAGGTTTTTGCAGATGTGGCACACAGTCTTGACACACATAAAGTGAAATAGTTGTCATGGATATCTGTATTTTCAAGCCTTGCTTTGCACTGGAACGACCTCATATCTGCCAGGAATTTTGATCTACAGGGAAAGTTCCACTACACTGCTGCAAAGTCCCTGTTGTGCGTCAGCTCAGAATGCATCTGCTGATGGATCTGCATAAGAGGACTTGTGATATTTACGCTGTCACCCCCTGGGACTGCCACAGTCATTTTGGAGAGATGGGAAGTTATATCAGCAGAGTATTCTAGCTTAGGAGTATGCAGTGGAGAGGGAACACAGTAAACAATCTGAAGTATTTCTACAAATGACATTTAAAAATGCCTTTGGGGCAGGGGAAAGAAGACAGAACATTTTTTTAAGTGCATCTAACACTCAGTAACTTCCAGTACTGCATTTTAACTAAAGGTTGGTGACATTGAGTTTTAGATGAAACAGAAGATATTCTAAGACTATGGGAAAGAAGTTCAAGCATTGTATATGACTGGCACCTATATAAATATACGGTATATACCCAACTGTTCCCTGTTTATTTCTAAATTAATCCTTTTCATGTATTTAGCCATTCCTTTGAGTGTGTTATGCTCCTTTGTATTGTGTTTGTTTTTAAAATACCAGTTAGCAAGAGGTGAAAGCAAAAAAATCAGGCCAAATATCTGGAAACTTGTACCAAATCAGGAGGTGATCTCTGTCTTTTACAGTCAGAGCAGAAAGAAATCCCAAAACCTTTGTCTTCTGCAACATGGATCCCACTGGAAATGCAGAGATATCTGGACAACATCAAGTCCCTCCTAAACATTTTCCTTCTACTTTCCAGGGCAGAATAACTCTGCAGACACTTGCACCTATCAATCACATCTTTCCCTAGCTGGTCTGTTATCTGTGGGTTGTCATTGCCTCTCCAGAGGGCTGGGGAGCTTTGCCTATCAGAGCCCTGCCTTGGTGCTTACCTCCTGCCTGGCTGCTAAGAGTGAGGCAGCTTAAAGCAGGCAGCTCAGCATTACACAAGTTTTCCCAAGAAGCTTCAAAAACCATTTCCAGAAAGGCAGCCAACTCCAGCTGCTGAAGGGACCACTACTTAACTGTCTGGTGGTCAGACCAATCCCCCAGGCTAAGGTCCAGCCTGAGCAAGGTGCCTATGTCAGGCACAGGAATAATGTCCCATCTGCTAGGTGATGCAATATTCCAGAAAGAGGGGGAAAAGAGCCTTCTCTACTCTGGGGGAAGCCAAGACCCTGCACAGAACTGAAGAGTCGTGGGACCAAAAGGGTCCTCCTGCAGCATGCAGCCAAGTGCCTGGGGTGCCAAAGCTCAGGTGTATAAAGGCACCTCCAGCCTCAAGTAAGGTACAAGTTCAGGCACCTCTTGGGTGAATGGTGGGGAACCCCAGTACTCCCCAGCCAGCACACCAAAGGTGCCAGGGCTTCTTGTACAATCCATGTGCACACACTCAATACGCCCCCAGAGGAGAAGCATCGCTCTGGGTCTATTAATTGACTGTAGTGTACCAAGCAATTTTAAAAAAATCCCAACAAAACAAAACAAGAAATACAGCTAATTTCCCCCCACAGATGAAATCAGAGTGTGGTAATAAGAATAGCTGTGGAGCCTGTTTGCCTCAGAAGCAGCCATCAGCCCAGCAGTGCTGCTGAGGACACGTCCTGCTGCTCATTTCTGCAGCTGCCTGGAGCCATGCGCTCGCTGCACCACGGGAAACACCAACAAGGGCAGATGGGACAAACCTGTGTGGGATGTAAAATATTCATCACACCCTTTTGGTGTAAACAAACATGAACAGTGGGAGTATCCCTGTCTGCAGAAGGGAAACTGCTCGCTGGGCTCTCTTCTACAGCTCACCGAGCTGCATACACACAACCATTGCTGCCTCCTGCTGTACATGGGTTTGCTTTGACTTCTTGGCTGCCCTCACTATTGCACTTGGGTGATGCACTGGCAGGACATCTCACTGTCCAGTCCTCATCCAGTGGTGCCTATCACTGTGACCCTGTTGGTGATCCCAGGCCCTCTGGTACTCCAGCCCTATCCCCTGTACAGCCACTGGAAACACAGGGTCCTCTTCCCAGAGGGTACCTGAAAGCAGAACACGCAGCACGGTGTGCTTGTGTGCATGCAGGTGTGTATATCCACACAAACACGTGCCTATCTTCCCAAATAAATCCCCTAAGAAACTAAAGATATGGTAATCTCCAGACTCCATCACATTGACACACCATTTTTCATCAAGCTTTTGCTTATTTAGATGCTAAATGCTCCAGGACTGGGACATCATCTTTGTGTCACCCTCAAAATGTATGGTACTTATTGGGATAATTGTGGAATAACAAAAACTATAATGTCTTCATTTCTATTAGGAATGCTATATAGAACTCAAATATTAACAAAGAGGAATATATTAAGTCAGTCAAGTGCTTTCTGTTTTCAACAAACCCAGTTCAATCCCATCATCTTTTTCTTCTTTGTTCTGTGTAATTTGATTAAACACAAGCTAATGTTAACTTAAACAGATTGTATTCCACCGGTAAATAAGAAGATAAAAAATGGATTTTTTAAGTGAGGCTAGCCTTTATGTTTTGTGATGGCTAAACCCCGATTATTCCTGCAATTAAAAAGCTGGCACATAGTTGGTTTGATGGACATTTAGCATTGCCAGACCTTTATTATGGATAATAAATTGTTCCTTTTTTTAGACTGCAGAAATATTAAGATCACTTGAAAAAGCTGAAGTTCTATTGCACTGATCATTGTAGTCAATATTTTTATAATGCCTATATAGGTCATTATTGGACATGTCTATATTAATGGCTGTGCCACTTTGACCTGAGGGGGATGTAAAATCACCAAACAAAAGTATTGCTGCCAGAGGTGTGAAAATCCAAGCAGGAAAAAGGTAGGGAAGGCCATGGGTGTGTATCTGAGGGCAGGAGAGCTCCTGGGATTCTGCAATGGCATCTCCAGGTGAGGCTTTAGCCAAGGAATGAGGGATTAGGTGATGCCTGAGGTTGGCCACACAGGAAAGAAGGACGTGGATCTGCCAGAGGGACAGATTACTGAGAAGTAACCACAAGCAAGTAAATATGTGCCAAGTTACACAGTGGTCACTGCTTCTTCTGGGAGGGGAACTCAGTATTTGACCTCTCTCTAGGCTGATTCCAACCTTCCTTAGACTTCTGTTCAAAAATTTCATTTTGAAGGGACTTCTGAAGATTATCTGTGAGCTGAGTCATGGTCTCCCCCTTAACAGCAAATTTAAAGAGTGACATTTGGTCTTGTTATAATTACTTTATGCACACAAATATGTGTGTAAAACAAGAGATGTACTGAAAAGTTTGCTTTTGAAGGGAGGCTCTGCTTTCTGACTCCCAAACAGAGGATGGGATGCCTCTGACCTGGACAGGCCAGGTCTTGTCCACCTCACTGCTAATGAGAGTTATGGTTTCCTTATTCACTTTCTGAAAGGTATCTATAAATTTTCCTTTGGTAAACATTTCTCTTCCCACATGGAAACAGAAAAATTCTTCAGTTTCTGGTGTGATGAATACTTTCATATATGAACCTTGCACCTATTGATCTACCCCGAACTGTAAAGCCTTTGTTCTGTTACATTCTTACTAGAAATCTTGGTAGAATGCCTCCGGGGAGTAATCAATTAATCAATTAAAGGAAAAAACCTCCAAAAAACAAAACACCAAAAAGCAAACAATGATTGATCTGAGGATATTGCCTCTTTGCTGTAAGAGAAGAATTTAAAATGCAAGGAATTCAAAAGAGGTACACATTTCCCTCGACTCCTTTGCTGAGCCTAAAGAACAGCATGAAAACACTGTGATTTGGGTTTTCCCTGTCCTCTGCATGAGGAGAGGCCACAATAGCACTGGACCCTACTACTCATCACTGCTTTTCACACCACTTCCAATGTGTTGCCAAATCCCTCAAGCCCAGAGATATACTCAGCTTGGAGGCTGCCAGCATCCCAAGAACCACTTCCAACTCCTACGTGTTTTTCCTCTGAATGCAGTATAAAATCAAGGCTGTCAAAGTTAGTTGCTTACACAGAGATCGATAATACAAACAAAAGGAGAAAATAAATCCGCTTTTACCTGATGCTTGGCACACATCCTAAAAATATTTCTCTTCAAGGACAACATGTAAATAAAGAGGCCTTTAATTTTTAATGGCCATTTAAAACTCTTCAAGGGGAGCATTAGAATGCCGGGGGCTATTTCTTTTTTATCTCAAAATTTAAAATATTTATGTGTAACTAGCCAAGTGTCTCCTTTTACATGTCTCCAGCCAAGGATACAAACATAGTCTAATTTGTTGTTGGTTTGTTGTTTTTTTTTTTCCAAAACAATGCCATGTAACTAAACTAATGCTTCCCTGGGAAGCATATTCTTCCACCTTCCAAAACTAAAATTTGCAATTTTGTCACAGCAGTGTCTCTGAGAAAGTCACTGAGGACACAAGGAGAAGCCACAAGGTTCCTTACACCTTTTTCCTTCTGTTTTGCAGGGCTTGAAGCAGAGCTGGCCATGCTGTCTGGAAGCAGTGTAAGAGCCAGGTACCCAAAGGATGAGGAGGGGAGAGATACTCAGCTGCTTTAAGATTTCTTTTCCTATAGCACCTTACCTACTCACTGCCTGACTTTTAGCATACACAGCAAATAAGCAGGGTGCCTGCAGAAGATTATTTCCTTAATTTCACAAACCCCTATCCATTCCTTGGGTAGACTGACCATGTGTAAGTAGCCTGCAGGTCCCATTCCATCTACAGAGCTTTCATAGTAATGTTTGCAAGTAAAGGAGTACACCTCTGGATTCTTACTGCACTGTTTTACCATAACGAATAGCCCCACATACCAAATTTTGTGCATTTCTCCTTAAAAATCAGTTCAGAAAGATCTAAATGATGACAGAGCTTCTATTTTTTTTTTTCCTCCCAAGTAAACAAAGTGTTTTGTTTTCCTTGCAATACAATGTTTTTGATACATAACCCTAAACTGTCAGTGTTTGATAAGATCAAAGTGCATTTTTTTTTCAGGATACAGAATGAAAATATTAAGCTGCTCTGACTGCTCTGGTCTTCATCAGGAGCAATGAAAAGAATGAACTTGCTCAATACACAGCCTAACTGTAAGAGTGAGGAGGGGGGAATGGCACTTTTCTAAGGACTATTCTTGGGCTAAATTCAAACATATTTTGCAAGTGTTGGGAATGCATTACCCCTGAAAGCCAGAAGGTCAATCTTTCTGATGAGTGCTGGCTTCTTACCACTCTGCCAGCACCAGGCATGAACAATAGCTATATTTCTCTTGAACTTAATTCTCTGAGACATTTGTGAAAATAAACCATTTTCAGCTGAGATAATCCCTTGAAATGTTAGCCCCAATCAATGTTTTGGAGGCAGTGGTGGGAAATGCCAAGCAACTTAAAAATAGCATGACCAATTTTGCCTCTAGCACAAGTGGTCATTAGCATCTGGCCAAGGATGCTACATGACACTGGGTGGCATGTTGTCCATTCATAGGACAGGGACATTCCTCTCAAAAAGACACACCAGCACACTCCTGTTCATTATTCAAATGAGGGAAAAGGTTTTCCTTGCCCATCCTAGATTTTGCAGGACATTCCTGTGTGTGCTTACTTTTCCGGAATACATGTATTATATATGTCCATTATATATACAATATTGTATAGCCATGATTAGATGTGCAGACACACACTCTCTGCTTACTGGTGACACGCCTTTCCCAGTCCTGGTAGACACAAAGTTCTGGGATGTCACCAAATATTGCAGTGTTGTCCCAACTCTTGTTCAGGATATCTCTGTGGTTCCTCCATTCCCAGCTGATCCAGCTGCACTTGTGCTGGGACCTGTCTGTGGGAAATGGATTTGTAGATCCATTTCCCACAGGCAAAACCAAATCCATTTCCCACCCCTGTCCTGAAGAGTTTCTCCCCTGACGAAAACCATACCAAGAGGCCATGCTGCAGGTCTGGAAACTCCTCCAGGCCCAAGCAGAGTACAGGACAGACTACCCCAGCATAACCCCTTCCCTCACCTGCTCCCACCCTTGAGGTCTGCAGCCCAGAAGGGATCCCTTCTCCTCACATGCACTGGAGCTCTAGAGCCCTTCTCTGAAATTTCAGAGGAAGACCTAGGACTGCACTTTCTGCCTTTCTGGATTGCAGAGAGCCATTAGCCCAGTTTCCAACACAAACACTTCTGTGGTATACTAGAGATATAAAAAAGGATTTTTTTTCCCCTCCATTTTTCTGCCCAGAAAGCTTTTCCCTCCCGGATTTGTCACTTTGGGTTACTCCCCTTTAGATGGCACTGTTACCACTTCCAGGAGAGATCACTGCCGGGCACTTCACTGAACAGGGCTGAAACTGGGCCAGGACTGCCACTATCACTGGATTAACAAGCCAGAGCAGGTCAGGAGTGATCCAGACCAGGGCTCTGGAAATATTTGCTCTAAAACGTCTTTCTGGTATCACTCCAGCTCCCATCACTCAGTTGCTCACTCTGCAATACCAGCACAGCACAAGGGCTGTATGGGCAAGAGGAACATCTGACAACCTTAAGTACAAATTTAATCTGCTCCTCTTCAGAATCAATTTGAAGCAGTTCCAAAAGTCAACAAGAGTCATGTGCATATACGAGGGTCTTAAGCTAATACATCTGCTAATTAAATAATAATTAAAAGCCATGCTCTGCAGAGGCACTGCAATCATTACTTTTCATGCTTATGTCAGAACCACTGCTTTAATATTTTTTACATCTACTGCCTCAGTCATCACCTGCTTTGATTGCCTAGGCTTTTCCCAAGGATAGAAAATTGTTTTAAGTGGCATTTAATAGGTCTGCATTAAATACTGCTACGTGTTGTGCACTTCTAGATGCCAATTAAAAGAATCTTGCCAATTAAGAGCATTTTCAGATGAAGAAGAGAGATGATTCCAGGATACCATTCAGCAGTGGTCTGAAACAGTCAGAAAACAAATCCAAAAAATTATAAGAAAATGGTCATGTAATCTTAAAGCACTCAAAGAAACTGCTGGTGTGGTCCAACACTCTTTATTACATACAACACTCTCTACTCAGCTAAACATGTTTGATGGACCACTTGCATTAGTGCTTTCCTCAGCTTTGGAAAGAGAAGAGAAACAGTGTAAGCAAGACAAGAGAGCCACAGGCATGGGCCTACTTGCACCTACTTACCACCTACACTGGTCCTTGGGTTCTTTTTAAGACTCAGTCGTGTCCTCACTGCCTAGGAGCAACAGAATTTAGGTACAAATCTGAGAAAAATCTATGTTTTGAACATTATTTTGCTATGATATAAGGAGAGAAAGACATTGGACACAAAGGACTGTCGGCCCAAAAGAGGCTCCCTAGCATCAAAACAGGATTGGGCCCTCTGCTAAACAAGAGTGGAACTGCCAGCTGGACAAATCAACCCCAAACTTCTCGGGAATAAGGCTGCACCTTTTTTGTGAATTAATGTTTTTCCTTTGCCAAACTGTAGCTCCACTCAGACCTCAACCATTTTGCCTGCAGAGTTCTCAGAAACAGATACATCCAACTGTTATTATTTTTATAATGTGAAAAGTTGGTTTATTTTTTCCCATGCTGCCCTAACTCAAAGACAGCCAACTCAATTTTGCTCAAGCTTTCAGACAATAATGCCACCTCAGAAAATGCCTACAGATTGTATTTTCAAATGACACTCAAGAACTTGTAAGCCTGTGTCTGTGTTGCAAGACAAATGATTGCCCAGTTACACAACTGCTTGAGTAGTCCCAGATTGTCCCACTGTATGTAGGCTCTCAGCTTCAGCATTGAATTTAAGAGCGCAGCAGCCTTAGTGCTCCCTGGAAGTCTCAGATGAGACAGGCGAGTAACTCAAGCAGAAATTCAGGTCTTTGGTGCTTTAAATAGTCGTCATGAAGTGCTCACATGCCTGCATGCACTAAAAATGGAGCCTAAAGCAACCATACTCCTAAAGGAGGTACCACATCTGCATGGATCTGGAACAAATCTACATCTAATCCTGCCCAAACCTGAAGGTGCTTAAATTCTACAGGTGTATTATTTTTCACCTCCAGGCACTCAGAGGAGCATTACTGCAATTCCCCAGCTGCCTGAGAAACACAGAGGAGCTGGGACGTGAGGTGCAGCTATGCTTGGCCAGACTTGGAGAGGATGCTATTAAATAAAGAAACCTGAGTTGTTCAATTTAGGAGGCATTTTCAGGACAGATCCGACATGCACCAACAGCAGAACAGCCATATCAAAGCTCAGTTGCAGCAGCTGTTCTCATTTAAAACATATTCAGGAGATGTAGGAGATATGAGAGTTCCTTCAGCAAATTGTGAATGAGGCATGTGATGAAAAATCTCTCCCCAGTGGACAATGCACAGACAAAGCTGAGCTGACAATGCTCTGCCCTTTTTTATTTCCCTCTGATTTAAACAAGGATACTCCACAGCCAACTCAGAAAACTCACAAACAAAACACCAACACCAACAACAAAACCCAACAAAACACCACCAAACTAAAAAAAAAACCAACAAAAACAACCCCCCTAAAAAACCACAACAAAAACCTCAACCCACCCAAAAGCATTTAGAAATACCTAACAAGCCCTGAAATACAGAAATGTCAAGTCTAAAGCAAAATAGAGGGGGAAGATCTCCTGGGAATGTATTTAAAATATTTAGGACATTTTAAAAACTCCTTGTTTTTTTCAGTTCAGTGAATCTTCCCTGGCAAGATCAGCTCTGACTTAGGGAACAGTGTGAACCGCTATTTATTCAAAGGTAACCTTTCCCACTAATATAAAAACCCTCAAAACTAAATAAAGTATTTCAGAATTTTTAAGACTCACTTAATTTAGGTTTTGTTTTCTTGTTTTTATTTCTCCCATTTAACACAGAACATTTATTCTTGTCTTTTCCAAAAGTAGACAAACAGGCCATCAAGAGTATTATCTGACCTCTGGGTCCTACTGCTGGTGATTGTCTGCCTGTTTTACAAAGAAGCCAGGACACCAGCTTAACCTGGGATGTTATAAAATACAAGGGCATAGTGTGAACCAGGCCTGGATCTCAGAGCCCAGCTACATTTCCTAGACCACTAAACACCTTTTGAAACAAGCAATACCTTCAAGTGTTTCATGGTTATTTTGGTTGTCTTAAAATGTATTCATTTTGACTTGAGTGAATAAATAAGGTTCTCTAATTACTAGCAACATTTTCTTTATGTTCTCTATACCTGCTGCGTGTAATCTTCTGCATGCTGAGATAATGTTATCCTAACATCTTCAGGAACTGGCAACCCTGTGACAGGGACACCCTGCCCAATTCATGGTGAACAGGAAGAGTAGATAATTATTGAGGGAAATCAAACTGCTTCCTTCATCTAACAGCCTTGGTTGCTCACAAGCATTAATATCTCAGTTACACAAACTATTCCAGCTCTAGCAATCAGAGACTGGGGCTTCTAAGTTTCTGCATCTCCTTTACTCCTAAAAACCTTTGCTTGTAACAAACACTTCATTCAAAATTCTTCCTTTTCCAAGCTCCTACACCCTTTTTTTCAAACATATGGCATCAAATAATTCAACTTATCAGATTGGATGACATCTACACTTTACACACAATTTCTTTGGCCACCCAATCCCCAAGCTTGGTGACTTAACAGATTTCCTTTGTCATTGCAGTTTTCCTTTCTATAATTCTATGAAATTTGAACTCCCTTCTCATAATAATCATTGTAAAGAAATTACGTGCTTTGGTCCCAAGAACAAATTTTCAGTGACTATGGAATAAATCTGGGGAAGTGACAGGTGTAAAGGCAAAGAATCTTTTCAATGGTAAGAAGCACCCATTACACTTACCTGCCTGAAAAAGTACTGTGTTGTTATAGCAAAGACATCAAAGCCACAGCTGGCCCTTTTAAGCTCATCTTGGATATTGATTAATTGCCGGGACTGCTCATCACACTTTTCCTTCAGTTTCTGAATAAACTGCTTTTCTGTGTCTCGCCCCTCTCCTGGTTTGGGGGAGAATCCATTCTTTGGGGTGGTTGGCCTTTGCTTGGGATGTCCTACAAAGGAGGGAAGAAAACACCGTTCAGGTCACTTAGTTTACATGTACAGACATGACCTTTATGCATTTCTATGGCCTCTGGGACGCATCCCTACAAAAGAAAAAAAGGTCTGTAGCACTTACACAGAACTTCCAGTCTTTCAAAACAAACAAAACAAACAAACAAACAAACGAACAAAAAAACCCCAAAACCCCAAAAAAACCCCCCAAAAAACCAAACCAAAACAAAAAAAGCATAGTGAAATATGTTTCTTTAGGGGCCAAAGCTCAAAGCTTTTTAACAGCCATCTCACCTGAGGCTCTGACCCTGAAAGTCTTCCACAGATGAGGAGAGCTGTGCTAAGAGTGTATCACTGAGAACTGAGGTTGTGGGAAGAAGGAAGCACCTCACCTCTGCTAGACATCTACAAGAACAGAGGTCTGCATCTCTCTTGAATGGCAGTGAGAGAAATGGGCACTTCCAGGTCAGGATTCACCTTATCTTATTGATGATGTGGAAAACAGCTGGGTGACATTTCTACTCTACCCATGGCATCTTTGTTCACATGAACCCCCAGCCTGATGACTTGACAGAGGTGCCAGTTTTCCTTCGCCTTTGCAGATTTCATTTTGCCTCTACACAGGACAGTGTGGGGCTGCAGTTGTCCCTCCCTGAATGCAAACATAGCACGCATTGCTTGCTATGGGATATCACTTTTTATCTACAATACTGCTGTCTACCTTGAGAATTCCCCTTGCTCTCACCTTTACAACGTGTCCAAAATTGCAGCACTTCACAGATATGTACTGAAGTGCCACCAAGTGCCACACAATGCACAAGAGTTACATCACTGGCTCTGCATGGCTGCTCTCTCAGCACCACTGATCACACCAGAATCACTACATGGTTTGCCTGCAGAAATAGGCCCAGACAGACTCTGGCTCATTTGATGTGCTCCAAGTTGGCTTGAAGCAAGCCTGATGCTGTACAAAGATGTGAAAGCACTACTGTAACTTGTGTTCAGGGTATAGTGTCATATTCGTATCAATGGCACCAGAACTGAAGCTTACTCATGATAAGCCATTTCAGAAAAGTGGGGCTTTTTTTCCTAAGTTCACATCCTGCTTGAGTCAACTATCCCTTTCTGTGGATATACACAGTTATGAGGATGAAGCAAGAAGGGGCAGTGTTCTGGTGATATTGAACTGTTCAAGCCACTGCTTGGAAAATCTGCTCTGCTTTTACCTTCTTTGCTTTTTGAGAACTCTCCTCTGCAAACATTTATGGCCAGCTGGGCATCACCTTCGCACAGCTTGGTGATTTTTTTGCTGCCCTCAGTCTTTCTTGCTACCCTTTTGCTACCCCTCAGCTGATGGCCTTTAGCTCACTCCTGAATACTGGGCAGGAACCTCCAGTCCTCAACAGATCCTCCCACTATTCTCCAGCTTTTACCCTAGAAGCTAACGTCAGTAAGAAAGAGGGAGAAAATACAAGTCAGACACCTTCATCCCATGTGTTACTAGAGATGGTGGACGTGGGTCTGGAACATTTTTGTTAGCAGAAAAGGTTGTGTGTGCAAGAATATGATAAAAGAGGACAGTTTGTAGTATCCAGTTCCTGAAAATAATACAGAAACCATGTGTACAACCAGTCTCCAGCAACCAACGTAATAGCAGACAGTCTCCTGCCATGAGTACTACCTATCCCTTTCCTAAAAAAGCCAAAGAATCCTTCCACAGAGATGCCTCTGATGGTATGAATCTGAGCCAATTTGTAAAGTAGAGCATCATAAATTCCAGAAGTAATTTTGTCAGATGTGCTTTAGATATTTTAGATCTTTAAGACTGTGGTCTGGGTTTGCAAATAGATCCTAAGGGCAGTTTTTCAAGATCAGGCAGGGGAACAGTATGGCTTCCCCAGAGCAATACCCCAGGAGGCTATTCCTACTTTTTCAGATTCCCAGCTTGTGTAGAGCCTTTGGGAGCATATCTTCCATCTTGCTCAGCTACATCCTGGCTCCAGGCTAAGCTTACAGGGTGCCAGCTCCAGCAGAGATGCTCCCTCATGTCTCCAAGCATCTCGTGGTGCAACTGCAAAAAACCCCTTTGAAACTCTTTGTGTCCAAGACCTGCATTTGTGACAAAGAATACCATGTTCTGCAGCATCAAGACTAATGCCATGCCATTGGAAGACCCAAATAATACAGCACAAGAAGTTTTTGTCATTAAGAGAGCAGCATAGCTATTGCCCTCTATCAATTTTTATGTCACTTTAAGCCTGTCACCCTTTTTGTGCAGTAATAAGAAAATACAGCCTCTTCCATTCATGTCAAGGGGCTCTTAGCTGTGCAGTAGGTAATACCACAAAATAAGAAACTCATAAAAGCAAGAGCCATAAATAGCTGTCTTTTTAGTATAAAAATCTTGGGTTGTTTAAACAAGACAGAGATGTTACAACAGAAGGCTTAGGGAGAAGTGTAGGGGAAAGCCCTTGAAATCAGTTCAGTTTTTAATTAAAACAGAAACCCATCAGGTAGCTTAGTCTTGCATCTTTCTAGCCTTCCTGTTCACTGGAAGATTTGAAGTGCACATCTCTGTATTGTCCTTGTCAGTATTATAAGCTGTCCTTGTAAATTAAACGGTGCTATTCTCCTCAGGGATAAATCTGAATTTCTCGGTTCATTTGGGTCTGAAAGGCAGCTTACTAAGCTTATCCTGCCATTGATGTCTCTCTTCTGTTGCTCTGCACAAAACAGGGTATATATTAATGATGCTGGCCCTTATCCTCAGTGTCCTTTTTGCTGATGGTGGGACCAGAGGGGCAGACCCAGTGTGTGCTGAAATCACTGTACCCCTTTGATCCGCTTCAAAACTCCCAAGTCTTTTTTATCTATGTGACTGTTTGAACTAAGGAGACATAACAAGTATATATTCATAATTAACACTGTCCATGAGGATTTAGATGGGGAATGCAATTAATTCGCCTTTTAACTGTCCAATTTTCAACATTTTGGTAAGGAAAATGAGCAAATTACTTAGAGACAATTGTTATCAAGCATTCTGTAGACTGACAGATGCCAGAAGCAGTTGGCTCCATTCTAAAATGGAGTGGAAGGAGAGCACTTGCATCTATGGACACCTGTTCCTATACACAAATCTCAGGAAGAGTATTGCATCAAAGGATAAAACTGAGATCCCTGCAAGACTGCATCTCAAAACTCCCTTGCAAGTCTTCAGATTCAAAGCTCAAAAAATTTGTGTCCGACAGTCAAAAACCAGCACTGATTAAAAGGAACTGAATGTGAGAAGGTCGATAACAGAAGCAAATACAATCTAGAAACAGCACTCAGAAATTCTGGAACCTGTTCCATGGCCAGATGTAGCTGTGGTGGAATTACCTGTGAGACACCTTCTCTCCCATCAAAAAGTGTAAACGATGCAGGAGCTTGTGATTCTGATGGAGGAAAGTGTGTGACTGCCCCTTAGCATAAGCTACAATGTGTGTCCTCTTCAAAGGCTGCTTTGAGTATCTTTTGAAATTGTTAAGTAGGTGAAAAAATTGTCATTATTGCTTTGTTATTGCTGCATTTATTTCAAAGAATGCCAAAGGCTACTCTAAAAAAATAAATTAAGATGAGGTTTTATTTTCCTACTTGATCCTTAGAGTGATAAACAAATTTATGTTGGCTTAATTGCAGAGAAGCGAGCTGAACAAATTTTTAATCAGTCTGATGGATGGAGGTCAGTTACTCAACCTCTCACGAGAATGAAGAAACCTTTGAGGCCTCATGAATTGGATATGCCGAAACTTTAGGCCTTGAAAATTATCAAGTCACCCGTGGAGATGCAGACCTCCTTAAGACAATACAAATACACTGTACAAATATTCCAGTGTTCCATTTTGCTTTGTAATCCTAGTGGAAGCAAATCAGCTGTGCTGTAACATGCTGCTACAGCCACAATCAGGGCTGATGCTTAAACTGGACTCCCACCGTTATAAACACTGGTGAGCTTCTGGTCTGGCACTCTCTGCAACAAATTCTTTGGATCTCTCTGTGATCTCACCAGGTGCAAAATAGCCTCTAAATTATATGACTCAGAGGACAGTGTTAAGTTCATCTTTTTACTCTAGTATCTTTGTAAGAAGAATTTTGTGTCCTGTTGATGCCTGGGAAGATTAAATTTAACCTTCCATTTTATTGATTTTGTTGGTTGAGAAGAAGAAGAACAGAGTTTAATAATAATGGAGAAACTCTTGGTGCAAGTTAAAGGAGCTGGAGAGCTGTTCTACATGATTTATATTTTGCCACCAAATGAAGCAACATGGGGTTCTTTCCCCCACAGTTATAACTTAAGTATCACATAGCTGTAGAGATGACATTTTAAGTATTCAAGCTCCATAAATTTTGCTATGCCAGATGCCAAACACAGAGAGCCCTAAAAATGAGGTAACAGAAGATAAACTGCAAGCACAATGAAATCAGTGGGACCATGCACACTCATTTCAGAAGCATTTAGATCAACCAAAGGCCAGCCTCACAAAAGCCTTTAGGCACCTTACCCATTTATTAATGTACACTCAGTAGACATAAATTGAAACAAGTTCTCTTCATTTTAGTAAATAAAAAAGGTATTCAGAAATGCTAAAACCATGTGCTTATGCCCAATATTGAGGTATAAGTTGATCACGTCCCAATAGCACTTTGGAGGCTATTTCTATAGATAGTCCCTTTTCCAGTTATGCACAGAAATAGCCCAGGAAATTTAGTGCCTCTGCATAAAAGTAAGAGAGCAATACATTATCACTCCAGGCAATTCTCTGAGGTGTCTTTATTTTGCCATATGTATCTGTCCTCTTCTTGTGTAAGAAAATTGTAACGATAAAAAAAAAAATTCCTGCATGTAATAGCAACAACTCTTTGCTTTGAAAGTGAGATGATCGCATGGTTATAACAAAGAGAACAGAAGTCTATTCAGCTCATGCATTGGTATGATAAAGCCTGCTGTAGCCAGCTTAATGAACCTTGGACACAATCAATCCTCACTTGTAGTAGGTCTCAGATTTGAGTGTGTTAACAAGAGATGCAAAGTCAACAAGTTTAAATCTTTCCTGAAACAGTGCTTTCAGGTTGATAAATACCTGGTGAATGGAGTTTTGTAGCTGTTACTGCTGATTTCTTAGGGGATGAGACAGCTGGTCTGCTAGCATCCTGATCTTTTTGCACTTCTTTCTTCACACCTGTTTTAGAAAAAAAAAAAATCAAAGGTAGAAAGACACCTGGTTTATAATTCTGTTCGTAACTGTGTAGAACTGTGTCACTAAGATACACATCAAAATGGCAAAATGTATTTCACCAATGCATGTCTTGGGTTCTGCACAGAATGATGCTACATAGACTTCTGGGTTGGATGCCAACCTGATGTGCCTGCAACCATGACTGTGTACGTGCAGCTGAGCTGACATGCACAGCACTGAAGAAGGGCAGAAGAAGGCCTTACACACCACCTTGGCTTTCCAGTTGTCTGTACTACGACAAATGCCACTAAGGCACAAATAGCTACACAGTTAACCCATCCTATCTGTTCTCAGTGCTGTGTTCTGTCTCTTCAGCTTGCTGTGCAACCTCATTCTGGGCTGCAGGAGAAGTGGAATAGGACTGTGCAAAGCTGACTGAAATTACCTGCAAGTCCCTGCCCTGTCACCTTTTCCACAGGTAAGGAAGCTGCCTTTTCTGGAGACCAGCTTTCCAAGATGGTCTCATGTAGTCAAGAGAGAGGCCAGAACCAGAAGCAGGCAGGAGGTGTCAGAGCTGTGCTGGATGTGGCTGCCAGGACACCAGAGTGGGTCTCTGTCTGTGCAGCAAGGCAGGCAGGGACAGAGGTGGGCAAGCACATTTGGGGCACAAACCTACAAGACACTGTGCCAGTGTGGGATGAACCAGGGCATGGAATATTTCTGAGAGAGGCGACTCCGTGTCTGTTATTATTTGTCCCACCACTGGAGCTCTCTGGTCAGGGCCTCGGGATGGTCTGCCAGCTCTCAGAGACTGCCTTTGCACCAGGGAGACACAACTTCCTCTGAAAGCCAGAGTGGCCACCCAAGCTCAGCTCCTCCTGCCCACCCACAGCTCCCATCAAAATAGCTGTGGGGACCATGCTGAGCGCAGTAACATGAGGTCCTGCCCTGCTCCTTTGACCATGGTGTGACAGTCACAGGATCTCAAGCAGAAATCTTTCATCAAAGAAGTAAGGAGAAAGAGCATTAAAAAGCAAACCCCAGGGACAATAATCTATTTCCCTGTTTGGTTTCTTTTTTTTAACCATTAGTGTTTGTTGAGGGCTGCATTTTAGCCTGAAGTGCTGTGTCACAGCACCTGGATATGCAGGAAAAACAGAGAGATTTAAGGCAAATTACTTGCTATGGAGGGAAAACAAAGTTTGCCTTATTGACTTTCCCCTCTCTTATGAGTATGTTCACAGATATCTTATAGGAAAATGTCCCACAGAATCTGAAGCAGGAAAAAAAATCAGATTTTCTTGGTGGTGCCTGATGACAGTGGCAGTCCGACAGCTAACGCCATCTTCCATTTTGCTTAATACAAAATGTGACCTGACTCTTTCAACAGTGGAGAAAAATGATAATTTTATATGGGGATCATAATCTTGAGAGACACTTACTGCTTTACTAGCGTTCTGCTCCCTCCAAAGCCACACCTAGTCACATCTGCAGTATATATAGGTTTATTTCTGATGTATCTTTCACCCTTCCACTTCTGCCTGCATCAGGACTTGCATGCAGAGAGCTGCAGACGCAGCATTTGCCACGCACCAGAAGCTGAGCTGTGTAATTCCTAGCACTGCCTCTCAGCATTTGCTTGCAGAGTGCTTCTGGAAAGAGCACATGCACCTGCATGTCCAACTGTTTGTGGGAGGGAAGATGGGACAAGTTCTAAAACCCTCTGACTCTTTTCCGCTGTTCATAGGCAAATCACACCATCAGCTGTCAGGGGCTTGTAAAGACTGAACACTTGCTCATACCTTTACTTTTGTCCATCTCCATTCTCTCTGCTGTTCATAAATACAACACGTTGAGGCTATGATTCTCATTTGTGATTAACACGTTTCACAGTGAGGTGACTGAAGATAGAAATTGCCCGTGCCTGCCCCCTATTACACTGTACTTTACTACAGAGTGCGACAAAAATAAGTTTATGATGCCTTTTCATTATTAAGGACCAACCTGAGATGACAGTTGTGAGACAAAACCAGGGCTGTTTTATAAGACGTAGTTTATATAGTTATAGATTCAAACATCACTTTTTCACAGTAATAAGGCTTTGGCTTTTCTGGAGCTTTCAAAATAAAAATATAATGTACAAATGGGTCATATACTGAGCTCCTCCATAAATTTTGCTATGCCAGATGCCAAACACAGACAACAGTAGAGAAAAGTGTGTGCTTTCATTATGCTTTCCTTAGGCACGTAAATAATTAACTACTTTTGGTTTTGAGACATTTTCAATGAGGAACACCCGGGGAATTCACTCAGTCCCTTGACCTTAAGCACAAAACAAGAACCAATTCCCCAATTAGAGCTTGGTTGAAAGAAAATGGAGCAAAAAAGCCCAGGATTTTGCAGAGGGCAAGGCAGGGTCTGTGCAGAGCAGTGGGAGTCGTGTACGGGCGCTTCCCAGTAGGCGCAGCTGCATGGGAGACGTTGGCTCCAGAAAGTGGAAGACCAGCAGAAAGAAGGTGCAAAGAGATATCTGGGCAAGGAAAGACAAGCAGGACTAATAACAGTGCCCTTGTTCAGTTTAAAAGACTAGGAGAGCTCCTGAGGTCTGGTGGGGCAGCGGTGCAGCAAGCGGGCAGGGGAGGAGGGGTTGTGCCACGAGGGAAGAGCCAGTGCCCAGCACAGCCTGGCTGGGAATGGGACAGGGACAGGGACAGGGACACATGGAGCTAGCTGTTATTCAACTTCTCCTTCATAAGTAGGAGGGCCCTGGTGGCCTCTCTGTGGCCCTCCTTAGAGAAGAGGGATTTAGAAAGCACACAGCAGGCAAAAGGAAGGACGGTCTGCGGGAACCAACTGTTACCGTTTTGCTAAGCTCATCACCCACAGGGAAATTTTAGGGGAAGAGCCATCCCTGGCATCAGACCTCATATAAGAGCTTGAGCTGAATGCTTTTCTAAAAATGGGGCTTGTTCTTGTCTTTTGAAACAACAGCTGTTAGTTGGTTCAAAGAGAAACATTCAGAAAACATGTTGATTTCCTGCAGGGAAAATAAATCTTTAGATACAAGTGTTTGGGCCCAGATTTTGTCATTTCACAGAAATATAGAATTTCAAGTTTAAAATATCTGAGGGAGAGCACTGGTGTAGTAATTAGCATAATGTGCAGTAGCACAGGGTACGGTGCAGCAGGAGGTTATAAAGTTTGATCCTTTCTAGCTTGTAGTGTACAAAAAGTAATTCAAAGACTAAAATGCACAAAACAGGTCTGATGCTCCAGGGTAACTCAGGAAACAAGACAAACGTTATGCAGTTGTTATTACAGGCCTGAACACATGTAAAACCTCAAATCATATTCTGTCATATATATTTTGAAATGTCAAAAGGTGCTATGTGTGCAATCATAAAATAATAAAAAATACATTACATTAAAAAAGGATATTAAGCACCATAAGTGTATATTTCTTGAACTTGCACACTTTTTTCATTTTCTTCTAAATTCATCTTTTATAATGTATATTAAATCTGATCTGGAACAAAATTTATTCAAATTCTTAATGTTATTGCCCACAGACTGGAAATATGGAATTCCAATTAGCTCTATTTTAAATGCCTGTGCATTAGCCTTATTCCTGCATAATCAGGGTTTTAGCACTGATCTTCCCAGCAAAAAGCTCCTGGTATCTCGGGAACTACCACTAACTTCCAGGCTTTCTGGAACACTTTCCAAGGCTCAGCCACCTCCTACCACTGATAGAGCTCATGCAATGAGAAATTTTGTTTCCAGTAGCCAGTAATCAAAGCCACGAAGTACTAATTTTTATGTGAATCTACATTGTATTTAAGGTTAGAAATCTCTCACATTTCCCCTCTTTTAAAAACTATACTTGTGTAAAGAAATGGATATTTCAGGCTGTAAGAGAACAGTGAGCAGAAATATTTGTTTCTCTTTGCTGCTAGTGTGCTTGAAAACATTTTCTTTTGAAAAAGGCCTCTAAACACACAGTTCTGTAAAGGTATTTACCTTTCCTAATTAACATACACAGCCTGCTCCAAATGAAACAGAAGGAGCAAATACAAAATAATTAGAAACACAAGGCAAAACATTCCAGAAATCACTTAGAAAAATAGCAGACAAACAAAGCCATTTTTCCATTCCTCCAGCAGTGCTGAATGCTAGCCTAGGAACCAGAGCAAAAGATACCTGATCGAAGACATCTCCTCAAGCACTGCAGAATCAGCACTTGTATTTGCCTGTACATTTTTGAGTATTCAAAAGCCAGTATACTGGGATAGGCTTCAATTTGCTTTCATACTTCAGACTGAAAGCAAGTTAACAAATTGTACATTGAGTATTTATTGCAAAACAAATCCTAACATGCTGTAGACATCATTAACAATTCAATGGGACTAACTGCATTCAGGTGGATTCCAACTGTTCTCAGGAGTATTTTATAAGTTAACTAATGCAGTTTGCAAGTTTTCTAAAAAAAAACAAACCCAAAGAAATATCTTCAGTCACTCACAGACACAGGGAGCCCCTTTGAGCTTTCTTCTGCCTTTCCCCCTGATACCCACAACTAGTCATGTCCTTGGTGAGTAATGACACATCCCTGCATGCATTGTTTGAGACAAAATGAGCAAAGCTGGGAATATGATGGATTCTGTAGAATGAGAGCAGTCTAATTCTCTCTAGAGACTCTCTACTTCCTCTGATCTATGAGACACTGAACAAAGAAGTAGATGTGGAAGAAAGACTAGGTATTTCTTGAAGTAGAAACTGCTAATGCTTGTGCTTTTCCCTTTGTGTTTGTTTCAAATTTAAAGTCAATCTGATAAGAAAAAGAGGATAGCAACTATTTAATTGTCTTGTCTGAAAACGGTTGCCTTGTTCTTGTATTAAAATAGCAAAGTCTCTTTAGCTGGTGTTGAAAAAAATAAACCTGGTAAAACGAATCATTCTTTGGACTGAATAGAAAATCTCAGGGAAATTCAGAACATCCAACGTTAGCTGAAGAGTTAAAACAAATACTCCTCTTTCTGCCATTTTGCATGGATCCTGTGGCATTTTATTGTCTCCTCCTGTTTCAGGTTGAAATTTCAACCCAGACACTTCCTCACACAGCTGTACTATGGCATGTTTCAGAGTGGTTCCCAGAAGAAAACTTGCTTGCAGATGAACTCCCACTTTCACCTGCAAGGTAGTGCTGCACATCCCAGTGTTCAGTACAGGAGCAATATGAATGTAACCCACTGTACACTGCTATTCAGCTTGGAAGGGAAAGTGTTGGCAAGGGGGAACAAAGCAGCAGCAGACTCTTCTCCCTTCATCCCTGCAAGAGTGCTGGTGCTCACTCTTCCCCCCTCAGGGGACCTCAGCTCATCCCTCTCCCTCCTGCTGACATTCTGCTGTCTGGATTTTGCAGAATCTGACCAAAAAAGCACATTGTACACTATAGGATTGCTGGTGAGAGCTGAGATAACACTGGCATCCTATTTTTTATCTTGACTGATTGCATTTAACAGCCTGTCCTGTTATATATGATTTACTGGTACTTGTAGAAGCACAGGAATCGACTGGGTGAATTTTTTGAACAATGCTTTTGATTGTCTTTAATTTAGGGAGCCAAGTAGGAACAAGCTGCTCAAATGAATACCTTATTGCCATTGTCATTGCACTCAAATTAGGATATTTCTTATGCATGTCAACAGTCATTAAATAATGACCAAGTAGAAATAGGAATCCCGTAACACACACTCCTCAAATTCTGTAACAGGGCATGAAAAAAATAAAATCCCACAGCTCTCTGATTTCATAGACAGTTGGGTGGCAGATCCAGCCTGGTGGACAGAACTGAGTCTCTGAACATTGCCTTCTGCAGATATTCCCCCATTTTAAGGGAAATTTAAACCAGAAAATTCATATATGTATGCTTCAAGTACTATATATTTTAATCAACATCTGTGGAAAGAGGAAGCTTATATGAATTTCAGAGCTAGAGTATAGTTGCAGAGTTCCTGATGGAGAGCTGCTTTCACCTATCATTAAACAAAATATGAAGCAATATAGAAATGGTAAGTTTTAGTTAGGTTATCACTGCACTTCCCAAAGTAGCCAATATATTTAAGTGAAATTAAAAGACCTCTCATTTTCTAGTCAAGTATGTGCTTTCTTTTCCCTTTTCTATAAATTGACATGTAAATATAAAAAGGGCTGTGCAATACACTGAAACCTAATTAAGTGCACTCTTTTCACAGAGATGTTGAAAGGCCATCAGTTCATGCCTGCAAAACAATTTGCATGACAACGATCTTCCACTGCTATTGTCCTATGCCAGAATTCTTTTTTGATCATCTGAAGCACAGCATCATCTGCTGCACAGCAGAAGCTAAAGGAGTCCATTTTCATTAATTAAATATTTTTTTATTCCCTGCAGTCCAATTTATTTCACAAGCACTTTTAGTGAAATATCCAGAATATAATCGCTCTTGAGCAGTTGTGTCTTCATTTTTTTAAGTGAAAATTTACAGTTCATGTGGTCTTCTCAAGAAATATCTAACACATGAAAGCTTTCATGTGATTTTTGATGGCTATTTTTGATTCATTAATATAGGTAGATATTTTCATTTGTGAATTAATTTACTATTCATACATAGATAAAATCGTGTACGTCTCTGAAATACAAAGGTAATTTTTACATTACCTGATACTGCACTCTTTCAGAAATATTATTTATATTTAAATTACTGCCATCCTCTTTGTGAAATACTTTCCTCCTTCCTTACATAAAATATGCTCTGTGCAATACACATAGTGCCTGTGCTCCTCAGCTGTAACTGTGGAGTGCTGTAAGCACTTCAGTTTAGTAACTGCAAAGTCCTGCACAGGAGATTGGTCAGATGCTAAATATATATGCAACATCAAGCCTATAGAAATCACTGTCCAAAGGATACCTAAACAGAAAAATTTACATTCTGTAGGTATATCTATCACATTGGGATCTACACCCAGTGTTCATATGCTACTGCAAGAGAGGCAAGATGAGAACTGCTAAAAAAAACCCTTGCCTTCATAATTTCTTTCACTTATTTCAACCTTTGCTCCTATCAAATACTTAGCATTTTGAGGGACCATGACACTCTTTTAATTAAAAAAAAAATGTTATTAATTGCTGCTGACTTTACTCATAAAAAATTAAACCAGAACATTGGACTATCATAGTTTCTTTTGCTTCCGTCTGTTGTGTATAATAACAACTTCCTAAACTTGTCAGCTGCCCCTGTTCTAGAACTGCGTCTGACTGTTTGCATAACACAGGCAGGTAAGCCTACTTCCATCTTCAGTTTCCTTCCAGTACAAATCAGGCAAGTTTATGACATGGTAATTGCTGAGTTATCTCTTCATCCTTACCTTGACCCATGGGACTTTAAGTGTATTTATCTCCCTCTGTCAGGTTGGTTTGTTGAGTACCTGGTGTCCGCCCAAGGTCAAACCACTACAACAGGTTAATCTGTCTTGAAACCAGGTGACAAGAACTAGCAACGCATAAAGTCTTTGTGTCATATTTGCACTGACTTTTCCTTCCTAGATCCATTTGCAATGTGTTATCAAACCCAATGGAACTTACATAGAGATGAAACACTGTTGAGTAAGAACCAGCCTGAATAAAATTATTTATTTTGGAATCTAAACCATTAGATCTAATCTGAACTTGATGGAACTGGTCATTTGAGACATAATTGAATTGAGCAGAAGGAGAGTTTAGGCAAGCAAACAATGTGGAAACAAGATTCTGAGTTTTTTGTTTTGTTTTCTTGCCTCCTTCTACCTCTCTGAGTAAAAAAACCCAAAGATTACTTAACCTAGAGGCCAATATCCTCATCACTGCAAACATACCTAGCAATGAATTATCTGCTCGATGGAATGCTTTGGTCTCTAAAGCAATGCAATGTTTTCAAAAAACTGCTTGTTGAGAACCAACAATATATACACTAAATCTCTGGCATGTGTAGTTAGGGACAGTAAATGCCTTCAATTCTACACATAACTCACAAAATGAGATTATAACTGTGTTGTTGACTGCGTTCAAAAGAGTCTACAGTAAATGGAGTCCAAATCAGCACACCGGCAATGGGCCCAAGGATGGCATGAAAATTAATTAAAAGCAAGCAGTAAAACATCATCACAGCAAGGTTTCTGCATTTCTTGGCTTAAGGCAGGTGGTGTTTGAAGTTTGGAGCACTTACCAGCGGGTGCTGTGGCAGTTTTTGGTGCTGGCAGTAAGCTCCTGCGTGGTGTCGCTGTGCTGCTCGATACCTGTGTCGTGCTTTTGCTGCTCCCCTTGGGAGCATCCTTGGAAGGTGCAGATGCCCTGGGGGTGGTCTGCTCTTCATTTCCAAAGCTGGAACCTGCAGGAGACCGGAACTGCACTAATTATAAGTCCATAAAAAATGTATGTGAACTGTGGCATACAGACCAAACTTCTATCAGCAATTAAAATCCACAGCGACAAGTTCTCCCTGCAGTTTGGGCTAAGTGACACGGACCTTCTCCAGTGTAAACCCTCAGGTAGAAATAAAGAGTTCCCAACAACTTACTTAAATGCTAAGTCTTGCCAGCTGACTAGCTGTCAGTTACAGTCTGATTCCAACAGGAAACTAAGACCTCCTCTTTGTCTACCTCTGTGAAGGTACGTGGCTACAACGCTCATAAAGAAACCAAGGAATTCCTAAATATATGGGTGGATGAGTTTATGGGTTTGTAGCTGCTAGAGGAGCCACACCACACATTCACTCTATCACTTGGAAGCTGCTGATGTTTGAAATAGAGGGGAATAGCAGGGCTCAGTGGTGCAAGGTTTCAAATTCCCCTGCTCAGGTGAAGATTTCCCATAGAGCCCCTCAGATCACACTCAGACATTTGAATAATAAGATAAAGAACAAAGAAAATATCCTGCCTTAACTCTCGCATCCACTTCAGTCATGCTCTCATAACAGATATTAGGTTACCAAGTTTTCCACCTTAAATTGACCTCTTTCAAAACTTTAAATGGGTTTGGTGTCCTCCTGCATTTGCCATCTACAGAATAATGACATCCTAGATTCCTTGTAGACATAAGGAAAACAATATATTCTTAACATTTGAGAAAGGCAAAGTTGGAGTGTTGTTTTTAACTATCTGTCTACAAGACCTAAGAGGAGCAAAAGATTACAGCAGATCTGAACTTAAAAATTTGCAGAAGAATGAACATTTTGTTTGAAAAAAATAGTGGAGATAGTGCAAGAAATGCAAAGTATGTCAGAAAAGGTTTAATTTTTATTTCAATTGTTTTACAAAGATACAATATAATATTGGTTAGTTACTGCCTGCAGGAAAATAAAAGCATTATCTTAATAACTGGCACGTCCAAGTCTCCAATATTTTTAAGACATAGGCTTCTTGAAAGTGTGCAAGTAAAGATTTCATTTTTGCTTTACTACTGAAAATCTACCAAAGTAATAAAAAGCAGGTTGGAAAAGAAAATCCTCTTTCTGATAAAGGAAGAATATCCCTTTTGGCTCTGAAAAAACAGCTTTAAGTTTTGCTGTGTCTTTGAGGCTGCTTGCATATACATCTTAATTTAAAGTGCGTGTCTGCAGTATAAATGGACTTCTACAAACATATGTGACCTTTCCCAAGGCACACTAAAAACTCAAAACAGTGTAGTGTAGTCTACACAGGAACAAAAAGACCTGAAGCATTTGTCACCTTTACACATCTCTGCACATAACAACCCCCCAGCACATCAGGTCGGTGTTGAATATCCAAACTGCATGCATTTTTCACCTGTGTAACAAACATTGAAGTTTATGTGCTGAATTAACTGTGCCAAAACATTGCTGACTTCCATGAAGTCACAAGAGCAGAAAATCTGGCCCAACCTAGCCCTGTCTCCTCTGCAGCTGTGCACGAGGGCATCTCTTCTTCCAGGTGGCCAGAGGGATGCTGCAGCATGTGTGTCCACCTCAGGCTGTCTGCACCACACTCCTGAAGCTATTCCTGAAGTGGTCTCATATATATGCTTACCCAGTCAGCTCGGGTAACACCACTTGTAGACATCTTTTTCCTTCAGCTATTTTTTTATAAGTTTCCATTGCAGAAGCACTAACCTTGAAATATTCTTACTATTTGCAGAGAAATTATTATTTGCAGAGAAATAGAGTTCAAGTGTTCTTTAATGGAAATCCTTTATTTTCAATTTCAACATTCATTCGCCACCCTACAGTGAGGAGCGAGGGGAAAAGTGTGAGGCTGAGAAGAAGCAGGTGTTCCCTACAGAGCTGGGAGAAGACCATGGGGAACTCCAGAAGGAATTTCCCTGCAGCTTGTGGGGAGGACCATGGTGGAGCAGATATTCACACTCCACTCTAGCACAGGTGGACATGCCCAAAGGAAGCTGCATCCATGGAGAGCCCTCACAGGAGAAGGGCCCTGGAAGAAGCTGGAGCAGGTTTATCCTGACGAACAGCAGCCATGGAGAAAGACCCATGCGGAAACAGGAAAAAGTGTGAGATGGAAGAAATGGCAGAGAGGAATTGTAATGGACTGACCACAACCCCCATTCTCCTCCCACTGTGCTGCTCAGTGGGGATATGGGATGGAGGAGGTAGAGGAATTGGGAAGGGAGAAATGAAGCTGAGACTGTAAAGAAGTGGTGGGGGAAAGCTATTTTAGTTTTTTGTTTTGTCTCTGTTTCACATCTTTCAATTCTATTTTAATTGTTAACATATTAAATAATCTTTTCCAAGTCAATCCTTTTTTGCCTGTGACAGCAGTTGATAAGTGATCTCCATGTCTTTATCTCTGCCTGTGGTCTTATTCAACTGATTTTCTTTCCTGTCCTGTACAGGAGGTGAGACAGTGAGACAGCAGCAGGGTGGGTGCCTGGGAGCCAGCCAAGGTCAACTCACCCCAACAGCAATACCAGGACACCCAGGATTTGCTGAGATAAGGTCAATGTTTCCCTTAAGAGACATTGTCCCTGACTTTGCTCTTCACTCACAGATGGAGATTGGAAAGAGTCAGTGGGATACAACAACACATGCGTGTATAATATGCCCCAAAAAGCAAATGTTTGCTGCCTCCATGGATATCACTAAGGCAGCCCCTAGTTCCCCAGGAGCAGAGGTAGGTGAGTTTCACCTTGCTACACACAGATTCCAGAGCTCAAATAGGATTCAAATAAGAAATTAAATTAAGGACCTAGGAGAATGCATATTTCTCAGGATCTAGGAGGAAAATAAAGGTTTTCATTTCCTTCAAGGAATCAACTTATAGGAAAATCAGAAAGATTATTCATCAGATGGTCCATCTGTTAGTCCCTCATGAAATAATGCCTCCCACTATTATCTGCAGCATGTGAATCAGTAGCATCTGCCCTTCCATGATACTACCTCTTATTTTTCAGTAAAAGCCTGTACAGAAACAGCAGATGTGCAGTGGGTGAACAGTTTCCAGGTGACCACATCCTCTGCTGTATTGTACCTCCTTCCTCCTACTCCTCTGCTTTGGCATTCTGTCCAAACCAGGGGAGACTCTGCTTGCCTTTGAAGCACCTGGTGAGTCGTTTGGGGGCTGCTACATAAAAGGCCCTGCATTTTTGCAGATTCTGTGCTCTAGGAGGAGCAGCACTGCTGACTTCGCAGTAGAGTGTTTAACAGGCTTTTAACGATCTGCTGGGGCTGAAGGCCTTCAGCCTCACTTTTATCATCTCCTCACTATGAGCCCCAAGGAATCCTACTCTTCTGCTTCTGAGAAAAAAAAAATCGAAAAGAAGATCATTCCTTTGAAGACTTGCAGTTACTTTGGAAAGTCCCAGCTGTAGCCGCTCTTCCCCTACACTTGTTTGCCAGTAGACATGGAGAAATTAGGGCTGGGAACACATTGTAGGCTGCATGTTCGAAGAAAACCATCACCAAAATCCCACTGGCTCCTAGATGTCTTTGAACCACTGTTTCTCAGTATCTGTCACCACTCTTTTTACCATCTGGCTGCAGTTCATTTCAGGGGCTCCTCACCCTCAGAAAAGGAAGACTCTTTTTTATGTGTCACTACGAGTTTGTGCCTCTTGTAGGTGCTCCTTTTCTGAAATGATTTACAAATTTTATAAAAAAGGATAGAAATATCATATGATAATACATATAACTGTAAAACCAGCAGGAACATAAATGGGGAGAATTCTGCATTTGATGAGAAATTAATTAGGCCATGTTGTGTAGCAGGTCTTGATCTGAGACAAGACTATGATAGAAAGGGCTGTGTTCTGGAGCCCCACAGCTACAGATTTCCCTGTCTGAAGTCAAGGGCAATAAAGTCTCCTTTTGTTGGAGAATTTGCATCCTCTCTAGAAAAGCAGCTTGTTTGACAATGCCTACGGGTGTGTGTCTTGCTGACAAACAAACTCCACAGGAGTGTTACAGCATGAGTGCAGCTGCTTCTGCAGCTCCCCGTCCTGTGGGCTGCTATGTGCAGCCTATGACACTCAGAGACATGGAGTGAGCTTCCAGCTCTTCACAGCTGGTCAAGCATTCCCTGTGCTGGCAGGAGGCTTGGAGCTGATAGCTCCTGCCACAGCTGTAATCACACTCAAGACACCGGGAACACGCTGGCATCGTGCGCGTTCACTGAAGGACAAACATGTACCCAGGGTTATAGGAAGGCCTTTCCAGCATAAAGATCCTTGGACACTACTTGATGCCAAGTTATTGAGAATGAAGTTGTGCCTAGTTGTTGCACCAGTAATCCCACTTAGCAATTCTAAATCACTTCCCAGTCACAGAACTGAAGAAGCTTTAAAAAAGGATTTGAGCCACTTTCCAAATTCACACAGCAAGGAAACAGCAGAGACAGAGAAGTGAGCAGAAAACCTGATGATGAATGAGGCTGGAATGATTATTTTTCACCTGCAAAACACTGGGGTGTATTATTCCTCTGGGTTTTACTAGGCTGCACTTTTGTGCTCCAGTTTTCAAGCAAAAGTACAAGCATAATGTGAAATTTAAAGTCACTGCCATGGGGAATGATCTGATAAGAAAAGTACATGAACTACTGAAAATAATCAGGTAATGCTTAAAACCAAAACCTGCAAGACACACTTTTCACTAACTTGGGACATTTGCCCATCCTTCAGTTAATGCCCATTCTTTATTCCTGATTGTTACTTGTGAAGTGGCAAATAAATTTTATAGAATGATTACCACATATGCAACCTGTCAAACGAGATTTTTATTTCACTACTTTAAGGGTTTCTGTTTTGAAGTCCAGCATGGCATATTTCAATATGAGGTTTCACAGTGTAATTTTCAAGACACACAATTAAACATTCAGCTCTGTAGCTCAAGCTGAAACAAAGCTATGGACCAAGAGGTACGGTGTGATCATTAGCCCTGAGGGCTAACCATGTTATTAAGATGTTTTGATAGTACATAAGATCACTAGCTGGCTAATTGTTTTTTTTTTGCCTTTGCACAGAGACAGTGCCTGGTATTTCCTCAGGCCAAATATGCAAGAGATCAGGCATCAGCTCATGACAGGTTTATTTTCCATGCAGAAAAGAAGATACTTAAGAACTGATGTCCACACAATGCTTAAGCCTAACTTACTTAGCTCAAAGTCTTTCTTCCTACTGCTTTTTTTTTTTCCTCAGACAAAGATGTTTGAGCAATAATTCCCTGTAAAATACTTATTTTGTGCCTGACCATATGACTTTATAAAAGCTGATTTTTCAGAAGTCTTTACATTCAAAAATGAAACTTGAATTTTGAATTCAGGTTAATCATTCAGGTTAATAATTTCCACCAAAATAAGGAGCCAAATTTGCAGTTCCTGTCAGCACAGCTTTGGATAGCTTTCGGTCTCTGCACTGCCAGTGATTACCTCTGAGACAGCCCTCTCATTGATAGGGAGGCAGTTTTGTGCCCTTTGTGCCAATTAATCACTGATGATTGATGACAACTGTGATCAGCCATGGCTCCTGTACATTAACACACCCGTAAAAGATTGCTGCATATCCATCCCTCTCTCTGTGCCCTCCAGTCCTAAAGCCAAGCACCTTTCTCCTGTGTCACCTGCTGTCAGGTGGTTTGGGCCCCTGGACCTGGCTGTGCAGAAAGCTGTTGGGCACCTGGAGGGTGTTTCTTCCTACTGCTTGACCACCACTGGAAGTGACCACCACTGGAAGAGCTGCAAAAGCAGCTCTGTGCAGCTGCACTGGCAGACTCTTCCTCCACCTCCAGCTGCCCTGACTGTTTCTGCAGACAAAAACTGTATCCTGCAATTGCGGCTGATCCAGGCAAGCAAAAGACAGAGGTGGTGTTTCTGGCAGGGCAGAGGGAAGCATTGCCTCTTCAGGCTGTGCTTTCCTAACTCAGGTGGCAGCTGAGCTGCCAGGGCACCCTGGTAACCCTACATCCAGCAGGATGCCCTTGTACACATGGCCTTTTTTTGAGGCTTGGTCCATCAGACTGTATTCACACCGCTAAACAAAAGCTGGCCAAATATTGTAGGCTGCATCATCTTGACACCACCCAGGCTGATCACAGCAGCTTTTCCTGAGAGGGTTAGAGCAGACAAAACCAGCACACAGTGTGAAGAATAGAGTGAGGGATCAGGAGACTGGGCTTAGCCTGGCTTCCAGGCTCTCTCTTTCTCACCAGCACAGCTGGAGCTGCAGCCAAGGAGCATCCACTGAGCTGGGCCATGTATGCTCCATGTCACTGGCAAAGGAGGTCATTCAACTTAGCCTCACTTACATCAAAGTGGGTTTAAGAAAAGTAGAGATGCTTTGCCTCTGCCAAATGGAATTGAAGCTCCTTCCTTTACATGATTTCCTGGTTTTGATGACACTGAGCTTTTGAAATCTAGATTAATTTTTATGGCACAAACCCATCTTCAGTGTCCTTCATACATTATAGATAGCAGAAATACAGCCTTCTGCTGATACACCTCCTTGTATCAATGCTAACTAATTAATTTCACATCACCAAATAAAATATATATTTTAGGATCCAGCTATGTGAATTTCTTACTTGAGTGGAGCCATGTGCTGCTCCCTCCTGCAGTGTTACGAGCCTCATTGGGCAAGGTGAAAATTTCACCACAAAGTAAAATCTCTGTATGTGTTACTGGGAATTCAGACAACTCACTGAACATGTCAGACTTTGGAATCACATAACCCATTTTATCTGGGTTCTGGTGAGATGTTACATCTCTGCCAGGAAAGATGAACATTTTATTATGTAATAAAGTCTGTATGTTGGTGCTGGCTTTGCCTGGCACCAGTGGATTCTACAGCTGCTTGGCTAGCTGAGAGGTTTTGCATTGGCTGGCTAAAAAAACCCATAGAACATGGAGCAAAGACAGCATACTATTTTGCTGATCAATTGCAGTATTTGTTAGAAGAGATAATAGAAGTTTTTTGGAATCGTGCCAAAGATACCTGGGCTGCACAGAAATTTTAAAATGGGCCTCAGACATCCCTGTGTATCTGCCTTCTGAAAGAGGAATCTGCTGGCATTACTTGGAGCTGAACCATCAGAGGTCATTCATGACCAAATCTTCCCTGCAAAACTTCCTCATTCAGTGTATGGTTCTGATCACAGTGACAAGACACATCCCATGTCAGGAGTACTCCACGGGGGTGTCTCTTGTGGTAGTCACAGGAGCTGACACAGTAGAATTATAAACTGGGGAAATGTTTGCTTCTCTAACTGAAAAGAGAAAAACATACCTGCTGTAAGCTTCTCCTCTCAACATATAGATTAAAATTTCTAACAGATCAGATCAGAGTAACCTGATCTTACTCTGTAATTACTGAAGCCTATCAATTAACTGTAGCAAGGGCTGGTTCTTAAAACCTGACACACACTTGAAGGCAAGCATGTACTCATAATGTTTTGGAAGCTCTTCTTGCTGACACAAGTTAAGAACATATTACATATCAGTTAAACATTTTAATTTCTCTAAGATTCATTTTGGGAGAGTAAATAAGTAGCTATATCCAAGCAACAGGTTTTCTGGGATCCTTTGTTCAGTACATTTGCTGAAATTGGTTGTTATTGAAGGCTGAATTTGTAAGAAAAACTATATTTGATCCCTATGAGGGCAACTGAGGTGTTTGTCTTCGGTGCAACAAAATTTTGACTTAGGCTGAATGTTCTAGGCAAAAGACTACTCTCTTTGCCAAGCAAAAAGCATGTGAAGAAAAACAGGAGCACAGATTTAGTTCAGATCTTGTCTGACAAAGTCATGCACTGTCTTACAGAGGAGATGGATGAATAAAGGTCCAGGGGCCACTTCTCCCCCTCATTGCCCAGCAGTGTAGTCCTCTACACCACAAAATTCCCAGGCCCTGTAGAACTCTCATAGTAACACCAAGCACTGATGGCATTTTTGCCACAGACACATATATGGTCCAATGCCCTCAGCTGCCAGAATGACCCCTGGGATCACCAGAGGATGGCCAAACATTAAAATAACCAGAAAGGAAATACAGATAACATCCATTTTTTATTACCACTAAAGCACTAATGGCATGTATCAGCCTACTTAGGGGGAATTTTCCCACACAGGAAGATTTTGATGTTCCTGGGTAATCCTTCGATCTCAGCACCCACACTTCTAGAAGCACCAGTTTTGTAGCATGTCTTGTGCTCAAGACCATCTGCTTTCATGGCACTGAGCCTGCTTCTGAACTGGCATACCAAACCCTACGGGGCACAGGCACCCATGAAAGACAGAATTAGAAGTGACATCTGCTCTGCAAGAGGTTCCTCCTGATGGCAAGAAGTGCCAAATTAGAGCCACACGCCTTATTATAAGGAGTGACATCTGTTGGCCTTCATAGCATTTTGTCATCAATAAATGCCTCTTCCCCAGAACTGCTGCCTTTAATTTGCTTGAACACTGGCTTGGAGTGTTTTGACACTTAAAGGTATATATAATCCTTGGGAAAAGTGTTAATGACATTCCAACAGCAATAATGAATTTCCACCAGCTTTAGCAATCCATGCTGGTTGCCACAGCTCAGCAGACTAGGAGAGGTTAAGCCATGCTCTAACAATTGTCAGTGCTTAAGGCCTGGTAGCAATCAGTCCTGCTCCTTCCCTGCCAAACCCACAACAACGTGTGTGCTATGGTTTACACGGAATTCTGCTAGATCAAAGAGCTGGTACATGTGTCTGACTCCTTACATGGCATAATGATGACTTCAGAGCACGTGACACAGGCTGAGGAGGGGAGATGTCATACTGAAACCTCAAGGATGGAAGAGCCTTAGAGAGTCCCCACTTAGTCACTAATTAATTGCATTTTATGAGCTCAGGCACAGATCCTCAAAGCTGCTTAGGAACTTAACTCCTATTTCATTTCACATTCAAATTTAACTCACTGTGCTTATTCTTAATCACCGTCTCAGCCCTGAAGGAGTTTCAAACCCACAGATGTCTCCATTTCAGAGTATGAAGGATGCAAGCAGCCGAGTAGAACCTCCCATGAATGCTGAACAGTGCTTTGGTTGGAGGAAAAAGGAGGTGATTGGCACCAAATCTGTGCTTTGGAAACAGGCAGGGAGTTTTCTAAGCTGTTCAGAGCAGCCATTTGCTGTGCTCTCATCCTGTCCATCCTCTTGGACAACATGCTGTTCAAGAAAAAAACAAATGAACCTGCTTTTCCCAGTTAATTTTCACAAACTCCTGTGTAAGTAATGCACAACACATACAGTGCTGCTCTGGGCTGACTCCTGTCTAGAGCTGTGTTTCGTGGCTATTTTGGATGTCATAGAGGGAAAAAACCCCCAAACCTATAGCAAAATATAAATCTGGAAAAAAATGATTTATGTAGTCCAGAATTTCAACAGTCAGGAAATATTTTTTTAGTGGAAAGATTTATTTTTAACACATGCACTGGCTACAATGCATATTTTAAGACTCCAAAAAGAAGTTTGACTTGCAGAATTCTACTGATGAAATGTCTTCCTCAAAAAACATCTTAACTTGTTCAATCAAACTAAGGTGTTTTTTCCAATAAATATTGTCAGTTATGAGGAGCCTGGGTATAAAACTGCAATTCAAAACCACCAGGAGTGAGAAACACAAGAGAAACAGGCTTCTATTATAAATGGCATTATCCATGGAGTATAAACATAAATTTTCAATGATGTGACCATTAAAATTTTTTCTTATCTCATGTTTACTAAAATCAGTGCCTTTAGTAGATGATTTTGGGCAAAATTCAATTATTTTACAATAAGCTAATCTTACAACTAGCTGTACTAAATGCTGTGACCTAGTGATTCAGCTAAACAAGTTTTGCAAAGTGTTTTATCTATGATTATATTTCTATGAACTGAAGTAATCAAAACCAGTTGACCCATAATATTTTGCAGGGATCAGATATTTAATTGCATTTATTTCACAAAATTAAAGCTCTTTAAAATACATAAAATTAAAATTCCATTGAAAAACACAAAGGTTAAATAGATTAGGTAGGTTCTTAAAAAATGGCAGTGAATTTATAGAATAAGTCATTTAACTCTTCTAGTTGGTAAAGTATTAAAACTTTTGTTCATTTGATTTTTTTTCTCATTCATACTTGAATGTACCTGACTGGCTGTAGCAGAATCAAACTGAGTGGCTTCTCTTCATTACAATAAATGCTACTGATAAGAAATAAAATAAGACCATTCCACTGGAGCACACACAATTGGCTTCCACAGGCAAAGACAGAGCACCTACCAGAGTATTGTGGAATGCTCCCCAACTCTTTCCAAAGGCAAGTACACACATAGTCTGTGCAACAAACAGGAGGAACTGGAATTCTCTGACCACTCTGGGATTTATGCTGTGATAGGAATTACAGAAACTTGGTGGGAAAATTCTCAGGACTAGGAAACCACAGTGGATGGTAACAAACTCTTTCAGAATGATATAAAGGGAAGAAGAGAACACGGAGCTGCATTTTCTGGAAAAGAGAAAGCGAGCCATGGAATACTCCAGAGTCCTCAACTCTGGTCCCCTAGATCAAAACCAAAATGGAATAAATGGAGAAGTTTCACAGGAGGTCCATGAAAATGATCAAGGGCTCTAGAACCTGCCCTGTGAGGAGAGTCTGAAGGAGTTAGCTCTTATCTGCCCTAGAAGGGAAGGCTCAGGGGGGACCCAGTCACAGTATTCCAGTACTTGAAGGGCTCCTACAGAGAGGACAGAGGCTCTCACTTCACGAGGAGCCACATGGAGACAACAAGAAGGTACAAGCTGCACTGGGAGAGGCTTCATCTCAACCTAAGGAGCGATTTTTTTACACTAAGATCAATCAGTCACCAGCACAACCTCCCCAGTGGTGTGGTAAGAGTTTTTCTTCATCACTAAAGTTTTTCAAGATGTGACTGGACACAGTGCTAGGTAATCTCATCTAGGCTCCCTTTTCCACAGAATGTTGGACCAGATGATCTACAGATTTCCTTCCAACATGGCCTATTCTGCGATTCTATGAAAAGGGAATAATCAACAAAGACTCCCAAATTCCAGTGTCAGGATTAAGGTAGGGACTATACACCACTATTTGGTCAGACAGTTTAAATATAAATTATGGTATTATAATACTATTTATGCTTTACATATGTATTTCTTACTGAGTTTGTGAATGTGAAAGATACCAGTCTGATTGCTCAGAAAATCTACCCTTCATTGGGCAAACACAGCCTGGGCAGCCAGGCATGAAATTCCCTGTCTGACTGCAGCACCCCAGTGGTCTTGCCACATGCTCTGGCACCAGGGAGCCTTCTCTGAGTGGCTTTTGTGGGCAGGTGCTGTGTTTTCCCATGTCATCAGGGTATCATTGAAATTAAACAAGTTATAAAAAAACAATGAATCTGTTCCTGGTCTTCTGTATCAGTGGGCAAGTTGCTGCCAGGCTGGATCCGTGACTGCAACATCCATTTTGGCATGATATAATACTGTGTGGATTGGTCCTAGCCTGGCTGGGACACCTCATAACACTGCTTTATTGGACAAGATCATGCCTCGAAATCCACTGCTTTTGAAAAGCAAGGTCCTCATGTTACAAAGAGAAATAATTACCTGTACCCTCGCCATTGCTCTTTTTCTTAAACAGGGCCTTTGAAGATAAATTCACTTGCTCATCTCTGGCATGTGGAAATGGAACTGCAGGATTAATGAGAAATACCCTATTAACTTCAGCTCCATATGAATTGTTCTGTATTTAAGACTTGTAAGGGACTACTTAAATAAAAGCTTTTTAATCATACACGTAATATAAGGGTTATTGAGTAAAGCACAATTTCTCATTTTGTACCATTTTAAATCCAAGTATTTTTTCAAGACACCTGGAATTATCAACAGGATTGAGAACAGGTTTGTGTATGTGGGGAGTGCATAGGGATGTGAATGAATGCAAATTATTTTAAAGAGGCACCAGGTACAATTAGGAGTAAGATCTGTAGCATTTTATACCCACACAAATAATATCCTTTGTATATCAGGAACATTTAATTAACTTTGCATGTATAGTACAAGTGCAGAAATATTAAATAAAAGTGTTGTTTACTGGAAGATTGTAATTCAAGTGATTTCCATCGTACTTCAGTTTTAGGAAAAGGTCTCCAAAGCCCTGTACTCTGCAGGAGGAGTTGGATAGCTCTTAGACCTGCTAACAAATGGCAGAGGCCTCAGGAGAGTCTAAGCAGCAGATCTTCCTTTGAGTTGTTTTGCTGCTTCTGCAGAGTTTCCTTCTCCTCCATGATAGCAGAATCTGACAGGACCTTCACAGGGCCCTTGGTGCTTCTCTTATATTTCTGAATCCTGAAGGCAAGTGGTTATGTAAAAATTTCAGTTGGTATTAGTGTAAAAGAGTTACACTAATATGAATAATAAAATAATTACACTATGCTTCTATTGTTTTTACCTTCTTCTTCAGCACTTATATGTAGCCTGAGAGGATCTCCAAGATCTTCCTTTTAAAGAAATATCCTGGGTTTTTCTGAAATGGCATGAGCTGTGATATCACACCACACTACTGTGATGACATGGAGGTTAAAGGTGCATTTGCTCTAAGGAATGCTTAAAAAGCTCCTCCTTCTCTCAGTTAAACATGAACATATATCTCAGGATACCTGAGTCCTAGTCCCTGACATTTAAACACAGGGGGGGCAGTAGAGCTTTAGAGCACTGACGCTGAAGACAAAGAAGGAGGCTCTTAGAAGAGACAGAAGAGTTTTACTGTTCTGCAGAAAGGCCAATTTTTGTTAAAACTGCAAGTATATTATTTGTAAACTCCTTAGGATCTGGGAAACAAGACAATGTACCAAACCCATGAGTCTCCTCCTAAATTTCCAAAGTCTCATAGATGAAGGAGGGAGTGGAAGATACAGCTGAGGCTCTTTGCAGAACGGATATTATTCTTTACTACATCAAAATTAGAAAATATGGAAAGAACTTATGGAGAAAGCCCTGAGGAGAAAGACTTGGGGCTCCTGGTGGACTAAAATTATTGACTGAGAGCAAGAAACATTACTAACCCCACAAGAGATAATGTAAGCCCCATATGGAGATAATATTTTATATGACAGACCGTACATCTCCTAAGTGAAGCATAGCCATTATTAGAAATTAAGATCCACTCCACCAGAATTCCAGCCTCAAAAACAGTCAGTGGTTCTCAGTAGCTGGGAAAAAAGCAAACAGCTTCATCTTTTATGGGTGGTAACAAATTTTTCTTCTGGTCTACATCACACAGTTTCATGAACTTCCTTTGGAGTTTGTTTTGGTTTTGTTTTCTTGTTTATACAATGAAAAGACAATGGAAAGCCTGAAAAACAATAAGGACTTTTTCACATTAATCAACACACCAGATATTGCTGGTTTCTCTGGAAGGGTTGTGATTTTGTTCAAATCCATAATGAAATTTTAACTGCTACACCCCAGACAGGGTTCTTATCCTCTTTGAATTCTCTAAAATTTAGGGAAAAAAAGAAGTTTAAAAAAGGGCTCCTGTGAGTTTGGAAATGCAACATATTTTGTCAAAAAACCTCTAAATTAGATAAACTGGGGGTGGTGCTGGTGGTTCCTCAAAGTATTTCACCTTCTTGTGCTTGTTAGCAAAATGCAGAGAGCCACAACAAATCGAAAAACTCTTTCAGCTTTGGGCAATCTGGAAGCCCATCCCTATTTAACAATGCCAGTATCATCACCAACTTCTGCCCATCTACTTGTTTTTTCAACAAACTTCTCTATGAATAGGAGGACTAATGTAATCTGGTGTCCTTTGAATTTTTGTGCCTTATACATCTCCACTGCACTGATGATGGCAGCCCACCCAAGTGCCAGTTATTCCCAGAACAGCACTCCCAGCTCCCCACCAGCTACAACATGAGCTTCTGCCTGTGGATCCTCCTTGTGTCTGCAGTTTCAGTGTGTCCCTTCTGAAAAGGCCTCATAAATGACACAGAGAACCTTCATTGCCCTGCCAAGGCCTCTAACTGCTATTCAGGCTCTGGTGTTGTGGCAGGTTTTATTCCAGAAGACCAGAAAGGCTCTGCACCGCCGAAACCACAAGGTCGGTATTTTCTTAATGGAAAGCACTACTTTGGATCTTTGGTCCTCAGCAAGCTGCTAATTCTATGAAACCTGTGGAATCTGGAGTGGCTCCTTCCCTCAGAGCAATTAAAAATACAGGAGAGATGGAGAATTCATACAGAACTAATCCCACTGAATTACATACATTTTGTTTATTCGGGAAATAATTTAAAAACCCTAAATTGAGAGAGAAACCCCAAACATTTGAGCCACTGTGACTACATTTAAAAGTTAAACATTACCTGGAACAACAAGGATGGCTTTTGGGACCCAAGGGAAGGAGGAAAAGCCCTTCCTTGTATCTGTCAAAATGACTGCATTGATACTGGAAAGGAAGCATGGATCTGGGCTTTCCAACTGGTAAGCTGTGGGAAGCCTCTCTAATGCTACACAGACACTCCAATTTAAGCAGGAATACAGTCCTGCTTAGAAGGCTGGACAATAAGTTCAGCTGTCATACATTTGCTGCTAAAAGAACTGTTTTTAAGAAATACATTATTAAGTTAAATTCTACATGATTCCTTCACAAGCTATGACTCTGAGTGGATTAGTGAAGTGGGAGTGCTTTCAGGCTATGCTTAATACATGTCTTATTAATTTAAAGCCTTATGATTGCCTTCAATGTGATTATGACCCAAAGTCAACCTCCATTGTATCTGTCAAAGTTGTTGTAAGACTCTTTATGTGGTGGAACAATAATTTCTGAAAGCCTGACTGTTTTTCAGAAGGTAAATACAAGTCTCTCAGTCGGATTACTCGAGCCTCAAGGCCTGGACTCCCTAGGGGCTCCCTTCACAAAACCAGGACCACCCAAATCCCACATTACACATAAACAAACACACATTTGCGTACAAGGAACTCGTACAGGTTTATGTTTTCCGTTTGCTCCCCAGAAGCAGAAGAAAGTCCAGTAAGGGATGAGGACGACCTGCTGACAGGTTCTCCTTCCTGGGCATTTCCGAAGTTCCAAGTGAAGGGAGAGCAGCTGGTTCCCTTGGTATTGAGAAATCACCACTGGGTTTGCAGTGGAGCAAGCCAATATCCCAGCCTGCAGCTGGGATGGCTGTAGGTGGACACCTACAGCACATGGGGTTTCTGAGCTGCACAGGGGTAGATAACCCTATAAATACCCTTATCACCTGGCAAGGGTTACAGCCATGAGCTGGTTACTGTGGGGTGCGACATGGCCATGGCTTAGCCAAGCAGCGACACAAGCAGAGACTCCCTGGTCCACAGCCACTGTCCTTCCCACCACCCAGAGCAGATAAGACAGTGTGTCACCTATTAATTACATGAATAAGTACTACCAGACCATATTTAATACAAACTCAACATCTGACAACTGCTAACCTTCAAGATGACAGTTCTCTTTATTTATTGCTATTGTGCAAACATATAGACTGCTTACACTTCAAGTGGTTTAGCAAATACAACAGTCTATATAAGCTCTTTTATGTACTTAGAATGGGGCCTCCCTAGCAGGGCTTGGAAATAATTCAGATTGCCTCTGAACAATTTAGAGGCACAGCATGAAACAGAGACAGAAGAGTCACAATTACAGAGACAACTGATATCTAGCAACAACTGCGACAACAACAATTCTTTGAAAACTGTGTAGGTGTATCTATGTCATAGTTTTAAATAGGAGCACTCAAAGGTAGCAAACACCTCAGTAAGAAACAAAGCCGAACTGTGAGAGCTCTTGAGTTTGTACAGCCCTCAGCAAAATGAGGCTGAAACTGGCTGTGCTTCTTTCTCCCCCCTCCCCACCCCCCCCAGAATGGGTGCAGAGCAACAACAGATAATTGAATCTCTTTAGAACATCAAGCCCTGGCTTTGGGGAGGTCACTCGAGAACAAAACATGAGCCCTATTGGCAGACAACACACCCAGCTAACCCAGTTTTCTGTCTTCACTGGTGATCAGCAGCAGAGACTGAGAAAAAAGGAAGAACACAGAAGGAGAGCAAAAGAGAATGAACCTCCTCTCCTCCCATGTCTTTTCCAGCCTCAAAAGTTCTTTCTGTGTGCAGAGCCACAGAGGGCTTTCAGTTCTACGGGCTTGTCCAGTCTTTCCTTGTGCCCATGGAATTTTTTGGCACTTACCCCAGCAGTGCTGCACTTTAGTCCCTCCCTTTTTTGCTCTGTACCCACATTTTTGCATTTCTGAACATCTTGCCATTTCAGTGTACAATTGGCATGCCTCTGATGATGAGGCAAACACAGGCAATTGTGTTATATTCAACAGAATATACTGAAAATGGAGGCAGGCTGGCACCTGCACAAGCCCCTCCAGGCAGCTCAGCTGCATGAGGTGCATGGTGCTGCTCTGCCTGCCACCCTGCCTACTGATGCCCAGCCCCACAGCTCGCCCTTCCCCGGCCCCACTGCCTCCCTACCTTCCCACTTCCCACCCTTCAGCTGCGAATATGTTTTCCTGACACTGAAGTCAGCACAAATGCATCAGCGTGGACCACATGCTGGTGCTGGTTCCTCAGAAAGTGAAAAGCCCCCTTTGGAAAACAAATCATAGAGGAACATCCCAAAGGAGCAGCTAAATGGCATCTAGGCATTGCCTACGATCTCTGCCAAAATGTACAGTCAGTTCACACATCATGCAGAAGTATTTGATTTACACAGTCAGCCTCTACTTATATTTTGATCCCCATGCACTCTTTCTTCTCTGAGAAAGATGCTTGGCTCCCAGACAGTTGTAACAAGTCCAATATAAAGACCAAGCCTTAATGACTAGGAAAGGCTTTGGATAGAGAGAAGGTGGGTGGTCTCCCCTGACTTTCTTCTATCCTTTCTCTTCTTCAGCTCTCTTGGTGTGAAGGCATACATGTGTTGTGGAGGGGTGCTTGAGTGTATGGGATGAGTAATTTGCTTTCCTCACTGTGCCCTGTTACATACAGACTTCAGTCATGGAGAAGAAAAACAGACCTTTGCATTGGAAATGGCCTGGGAACCAACCAGCCTAAGCAAAACCACACAAATCATCTGGATACACAGAGCCCAGTTGCAGAGAAATGTATTTCTTGAGATCCTGAGCTCCTTTTTGACTCACACACATCGATGCTCATCAGGAATTAACGCTGGGAGTTTTATTGCAAGCCTTTGCTTCGGGAAAAAAAAACAAAAAACTGTAAAGGCAGATGAATGGCTCAGCCTCGTACTCCTTTTGAATACATCTTCCCCTCGATTTTCCCTTTCCTAGGCACAGTGCGCGTTTGCAAACCGCGGTGCCCGGGCAGTCCCGGGGAGCCCCGGGAGCGATTGACGGCCGCGGCCGCGGGAGGGCAGCGCCGATCCTGGCAGCGCAGCCCGAGCCGAACCCGCCGCGCATCCTCCGGGATCGCCGCTTCCCACGCGCCCCACCAAGCACAAGGGAAGGATTGACATCTCAGTTTACCTGAGGTGGAGGAACAAACAAAGGGCTACTTGTTTTCCTGCTGGGTACTCAAATCCGGGCTTTACTACTTTCTTCTGCCTGTGTGTAATTTCGTCAAATTAATTATTCATATAATTGGGAAAATATTTAGATGAAAATTCTTCTGTCTGCTTACCCTACATAATGGAATAAGAAAATAATAAACATCACAAAAATGCTAGAGGATGAACTGTTTCCAGTGAAATTGAATTCAGCATTTGATGGAGTGGGAGTGTTCTACAAATATGTTGAAAATGGTTCTTTAGTTACAAGGTACACAGTGAATTCATAATTTTGCAAAGAGAACAGGAGTCGTTCATTGAACTAATAGCAGCTGCCAGATATGAACAATAGAGTTAAAAGAAAATAATTTCTCTGGAAATAAGCCAAAACATATTAATCTGTTCAATCTTTCTGATCCAGTGATCCAGGAAATAATCAGCCTGGCTGTGCTGGTTTTGGCTGGGGTAAAGTTAATTTTCTTCGGCCATGTTTCGGATTTGTGCTGGAAATGGTGTTGATAACACAGGGATGCTTCAGTTGTTGCTGAGCAGCGCTTGCACAGCACCTATGCTTTTTCTGCTTGCATTGCTCTATTCATGAGTGGGCTGGGGTTGCACAAGGAGTTGGGAGGGGACACATCCAGGACAGGTGACCCCGATGGACCAAGGGCATATGCAAGACCACATGACATCATGCTCAGTATATAACGCCTCCAAAGGAGGAAAAGGGGGAGATTGGAGAGATTAACTTCCCAAGTCACCTTTACATGTGATGGGGCCCTGCTGTCCTGGGGGATGGCTGAACACCTGCTGGCCCATGGGAAAGCAGTGAATTAATTCCTTGGGTTTTTTGCTTTGCTTGAATGTGTGTTTTTTTCTTTCCCTATTAAACTGTCTTTATGTCAACCCATGAGTTTTCTTACTTCTACCCTTCTGTTTCTCTCCCCCATCCTGCTGGTGGGAATGAGTGAGCAGCTGCCTGTGGTTTAGTTTCTGACTAAGGTTCAACCATGACACAGTTGCAGCTTTGCTCATTTACTCAGAGCTTCTCTGTATTCCAGCACGAAATGGTGCTGGCAAGAACTGAGACCATGGCCCAGTGCAACACACTGCAGTGAAGGAAAAAGCAGGTTGCCATGGGCCAGTGACTGGCTTTTATTTTTGGAAATCAATACTGTCAAAAAGCTACATGTTTCTTTCCACTGCTGCACAATCACCAAAGCCTCAGACTAGAACAACAATGAGTGTAGCGACACCATACCTACGAACGTGACCTGTAATGTAGTTTGTGGGAAGGGCAGCAGTGCTTGGAGGGAGGTTGTGATGAGGATGCTGGACTTTTCTTGCCTCACACATCTGTAACTGCTTCAGTGCTGCCCTTGTCCCTGCACAGGTTAGTTGCCAGATGACGTTTCCCTTCACTTGTCCCACATCTCAGGAGGATCTGAGGAAAATTCATAACTGCCTGAAAGAAGGATGTAGTGAGGTGGAGTCAGTCATTTCTGACATGTCTCAAGTGAAAGGATGAGAGGAAATTACCTCAAATTGTGCCAGGGGAGGTTCAGATTAGGTATGGGGAAAATTTTACACTGAAAGAGTAGTTGGGCATTGGAATAAGTTATTCAGAAGGCTGATGGAGTCCCCATCTGTGGAAGTATTCGAGAGGCATTTGACGTGGCACTTGGGAATATGTTTTAGGGGTGATTTTATGCTGGGTTGATGGTTGGACTAGATGATCTTCAAGGCTCTTGCAACCTTGATGATTCTGTGATTCCATGAAAATGCACAAAGACCTCCTTTGCTTTTAGTATCATATTACATCTAAAGGGAGCATTTCCCTGTGATCCTGGAAACAGGGGAGAGAAGAGGAGACAAAAGAGGTGACCTCCACTGATTTCCCCATCTTCAGCTTTTCCTGGACTAATGAAGAAGTGCTGAAATAAAAAACCTGCCCAGAGAGGAGCCAAGAGTCAGGAGACACATCCAAAACTTTGATAATGTCATGATGGGACTCCATACTAAGGCATAAGTGACTAGCTGTAAATATGACTCAAACTATGAGGATCAACTTTTAAACATTGCAAGTTGTGATATAAAGGGGCTTTGGGGGACAGTGGTTGTCTCCCAGTCCAGTAGGAGAAACCCCTAATGCCAAATTCAGCTTTTCACCATCACTTCACCACAGAGGAAAACCCATTTTGGCAACTCCACCATCTCCTTCCCTGGGCATGAGGGAGGCAGTAGAAGACTGTTTCCTGGTTCTATATACCAGAAAAATGAAGTCTAACAAAGAGAAACAAGGGCAAGACAAAGCACCAGAGCACCAAGCTTAATTTCATACTAGTTTGCAGAATCAAGATTTTACTAAGGATTACAAAACTCACAAATATTTGATACTGATAAATCCAACTGCAGTCATCTGGAGCAGATGTGCACCAAACAGCTGAAGATTCCCTAACATTATCTATGTTCAGGTATCTCTAAAGCTGCCAACAGAAAAGTACCACTTGCTGACACCTCATAACAGCTTGTGGTCTTTTGTGACATTGGACATTCATGTCCAATCTGAATTAGCAAAAAGTTACCCAGTCAGGGTCCTGAAATGAAATATCCTGAAGCCCAGGAACCAGCGGGGGGACCAAAGCATAGATCAGAAGAAAGCCAGTGAAAACTTGAATCCAGTTTTCACATTTCCCAGTGACACTTTTGTGACCACAACGAACTCAGCAAAAATGTTTCCCTAAAGAATTGACTACCTGAATTTAACTAAGTGGCTCCACAGTCTCTTCATGGTCAGTAGAGAAAAGGAGACATCTGCAAAACTTCTCTTCCAGGAAGACCTGAGCATTTTTCAAGAGCTGCCTGCTCCTCTTTGCTGATTAGAAAAGAAGCCTATGGTGAGTACTGCAGACTGAGGCAGTCTAACTTGGAGATATCTAATTAGGATGGATGAATCTCAAACCTAATTTGCTTGGGCCTTTAATATCTCATTTGCAAAATAATACAATGGACAATAATAATAAAAAAATGATAATGATGCTATTAATGCAGAGATGACAAAACGTAGCTCTCTATTCATCTGTAAAACACCGTTTGATTCAGCAATGCATGAAGTATCATAATATTCAATTTCATTGTTTTGCTAAGCAACAAAGAAACTAGAAGGCAGCCAAGTGCCAATAAAACAGAATTAGTATGTGTTGCTGATGCCACTGTTTGAAGCTGAGCTGACTAACACTAAGTACCATCTACCATTAGAAGGCCCTCCTCCAGCTCAGGACACACTGAGGTCTTCAGCACATGCTTAGACATAAATGCCCAAGTAAGTTAATTGTTAATTGGACAATTAAGTGTTGCCTGACTGCTCTGCTGGATTTCAACCTGAGACTGGACCTTCAAATTACTACATTTCCAAGAGAATATAGGATTTGTTTCAGTGGGTCAGGCTAATGCTCCATCTGGGTTTGTATGCAACTATAATAATGCAACTGCAATAGGTGCATTTCGAGGTAAGAAAAATTAGGACAATTGTGATGTCACAGTACACAGAGAACCCACCTATTCTGTATAATTTTTGACAAGCTTAGCATTGTAGATTTCTTAACTTTTATTCATACATGTGTACTGTAGATTCAGAGAAAATGTCACATCTTCAGAGGATATCAGCATGTCATAACTCCATGTAAGAAATTTACAGGAATTTACTCCCTGTAAAAATAAAAAAACCTTTAATCACTTATTCTGTCTGACAAAACAAGGTCTGCTTGTTCCATGTCAGAAAGCTTCTGAAGCAGAAGTTTTATCAAGACTTCTAAGTCCCTGATGTTATCAAATGCAATTCGCAAGAGTTGAGCTTTACCCTAAGGAGACAATCTTCCCTAAATCTAAGATATCTCATGGATGAATTCTCTTAAAGCATGAAGCCATTGAGTGAAATCACTCAATCCAAGCAATTTCTCTTAAAAAGACTGTTCTCTTAACTATAAATATTTAATAAGCAAAATGAAGCTATGAATCAAAAAAATATGAAAGTAGGCACAATGTACAGAGGAGGCCTCTTGTGACTGACCAGTTTGACTGGTATCTCAACTGGGAGGAATATAGTTATTGACCAACAGCCCCAGATGTGCTTTAGGACAAAAAAAGGCAGAATGAAATGACTGGCCACTTATTTTCATGTTTTGGTAAAGCACAAATTACTTTCCACCCATGAGGAAGATACATTGTATGATTAGATGAAAGATATTAAACTAAATTAATTGGATGTTATGGGATTAAAAAATAAACAAAAAAGCATGCATTTGCAATCATCAGATTGACTGAGGGGATCTAATCTTTGGAAGATAAAATAAGCAATTTTCCCTCTTATAGCAGTCTCAATGAATATGTATTTTCCGCTCCCAAACTGAGAAATGCATAAAATAAGTATTAATAAAAAATGAAGCTTGTAGTTTACCAGAAGAAAGCTTCTGTATGTAAGGTGAAACTAAAGCTATCACAACTGTGGTTATAGTTACAAGAGATGCTAATTCATGAGCAAAGGAGAGGATAACTGGGTTTTTTCTGCATCTCTATTTCTGCAATGATGGAGTAAAGCACAACATTTTCTCACAGCTGGGATATTTATTAAGAGCCCTGTCCCACGCAGATCCTCTGGTGTCTAACAGTACGTGAGCTCATACTTTTCCCTTTCTCTCTGTCCAAACACTTACAGGGTAGCTCTCCCTCTACACAGATGTTTACTCTCAGGAAATTTGCACGGATTTAAAAGTTCTTAACCCCCTGTCAAAATCAGAGTTCAAAGGAACTACAAGAAACTCTGACACCCATGACTGCCTGAGACACATTTCCATAGGAAGCCAGGCCAAAGGGAATGCATGTGGCCTCAGGTATTCCTCCTGTCCTCAGCACCCCTGCCATTTCAGGTGCATGTGTCCTCTCTACCTGCAGAAATGGTAACTGCCTTCTCTCTCCAGCTGCATGGAGAACTTATGCAAATGAGAAAAAAACCCAAACCATTAAATACATAAAAAGAACTATGGAATTGACCATGAACAAAGATACTGTTAGCCACACACAAAACCCTGAGCCAACAATTAACTTGTTTGCTTTATGTGTCATTGAGGTGGACATTCTCTAATAAACTATGTATTATTTTTTAATGGAAGTAATTCAAGGTCATCTAAGATCTATGTACTCATGATTAAGCACTGACTAAGAATGTGATATTAAAAATATAAATTGCTGGAAGGTCCAGGACATCTGGTATGACCCCTTGTGTTTGTTTGAGGGCACAGGCTTATGCTTACATTGCACAGAATGTGCTGTGCAAGTAGCTAATGTTGCAGTGAGGATGTGGCACAGTATATCTGTGACACAGAATGTTTCAGGTCACTGTATGCTGAACTCAAGAATTGTATAATGTTTTCTGAAGCATAGGAACATAAGCAAATCTTACAAAACTTACAGTGAAAGGCATACATTTTGTGAAAAGAAAAAAACAAAGTTTCATTTAATAAACTGGGTCATTTAGTAAACAAAAGAAAGTTTCTGAAAGGGAAGCATTCTTTGCGAAGTGATAATATTAATGATGGTATTCTCTCTAGCATGAATCTGCACATCCTAAATGTAACCAAAAATCATTAACCTCTCTATTTTCAGAAAAAAAGGCTTCACATTAGAAAACTGCAAGTAGAGTGTGGATTATTTTAAAATAAGCACCATTCAAGAAGCACTGTTTAAAGCAGACAATATGCAAACCAGGATCTGAGAAGGACTACTATATTAGGAAACCCAATTTGATTTAAAGGGTTAGTTGGGGTAAATGATTGATTTTCACTTTTCATGTAATCAGAAATCAGTTGTTCTGAAAAAATTGCCATCATATGCTTTTGTGAACTAGAATTGAAGAAAGCAGGGACCAAATTTGCAGTTAAGTATAAGACCTTAAAATGTCTCTGATGAAGACTGAGACTGACAACTAGACTCAAAACTCAGAAAGTCCAGCAAGACAAGCAAGAGAAGCCTGTTATCCAGTTTTAAAATCTAAAGATGACAGTATGACAAACAGAAGAAACATGAACAGGAGATGCTGCTTTGCAGTTTCAGTTTTGTGACCTTTTTTATCATTTTTCCTAAACCTAATTTGCTGAGCAAATGTTTAAGATCTGCGTGGACCTCTGGCCCATCTAACTTGATCCCAGCCTTGTTAGAGATATGCCAGCCAGGCACTTTAACACTGAACCCCAATACTTGAGGCAGGCACCCACATTTCTTCATTCAGCTGAAGGACTGCTTGCCATAACTGGAGAGCTTGAAACACCATGGTGCCATCAAATGTCAGCAGCCATGGCAAGGGGCTGCAACCTGCCTCTGGTTCCCAGGGGCTTTTCCAATTGGATCTCGAGGGAAATCCTCACATCTAATTATCACTCGGACCTGGGGGACTGATCAGTCCCCTGTGGCAAGACTGTTGTGCCACTTCAGGCCACCATCCATGGTGAATGAAGCTGCACTGACACCTTTAACACTTCAGAGAGAGGAGATTTGGGAACGTGCCTGGAAAGCAAGCACACAACCAGCCGTGTGGTGAAGGCAGTGGTGGCTGGCAGGGTGCATGGGGGAACCCTTGCTGACTGCTTGGCTGCTGCAGGCAACAGGCTAAACCCTTGTGTCTTGTGGGCCGAATGCATAGTGGGGTTAATGGGGGCTTCATTAGTTAATTAATCAATTATTGGAACTCCCTTTGATCCTATGAATGCCTTCCTATACCTATAGTGTCATCCCCTCCTACATCTCCTCACAATCCCATTAGCCTAGCTGGTACAACTTAGTTTCCTCTTCACACTCAGGTGGATATGCCTCACACTTGCCACAATTTGCTGACTCATAAGCATGTAACTCCCTCATCCTCCTTTCCAAATATAGCAACAATTACACCTGTGAAAAGCTGTGAGATTAAATCCTGTGCTAGGAATTTCAGCACCAACTTCTGCAGAAACAGGGATTCACTCTGGCACAGTATTTGGGTCCTTATGGACATAATTACATGTGTTTTTTATTTGCATATATTAGCTTAGCTTGATATCTGTTTTATCTTTACTAAATATTTTACTGCCTTCCCTTTCTTCTATTGCCCCAAACAATTCTCAAACTTCTGTTGTTAGCTGTCTTCCTCTTCTGGCACGCACAGTATCTAACTTGTTTGTTGGTTTGAATAATTTACATGTCTGTGCAGCCAGGATCTGAGAGTGAGGTGTTTGTGTGAGGTCAGAGGCAAGAAAGTAAATGAAACATTCTCTTTGATCCGACCTCCTTTGTGTCTAGTGACTTGTTGCCATGACTCTTCCACTCTTGTTTGATTTCTTACATTGTGTGCAAGGTTCAAAGCAGTGACAGTCCTTGCAGAGCAGGGAGTCAGGAGCTCAGACGCTTCGAAACACCACAAATGTCTGTGTAGACATCATCAATATTTAGCAACCTAAAACCTTGGAACAAGCAGTTTTCTGACAAAAGCTAATGTTGTGACAACAGAGAAACAAAGGAAGCAAATCTTCTTGGGAGTTTCTGCCAGCCCTCCTGAACCCAGCACCCATTCATTGCCTGCCACAGCACCTCAGCATTATTCAAACAGCAGGAGGTGAACATAAAACTAGCATTCATTTATTTTTCAAGGAGGCTGGAGAGCTCATAGCAAACACAAGATAAGAATAAGACTTCCAAAAAGGGTCTTAGGATACAATCTCATTTCAGTCACCATCTGGCAGTGTAACCTGGTACCAACTCAGCCCCACAGTTGTCTCACAGCACAGTAGGCTGTGGGGCTGTATGTGCACATGAAGCAGTGAATGCAACACATTCCTGTAAAAAATGGTGCAGTGGCTGCTTAGACACTAAAACAACCCTAAAATCCCATTCTGTCTCCTGACCCCTGAGGCTGAAGTGCAAGGTTGCAGGCCCAAATAAAGCCACTTTTTCCTGGCATGTCTTGCTGAAGCAGCAGGTGCTGGGGTAAGGAGGGCAGCCAAGGGTCCCACTGCAATGCCTGGTGCCGTGGTGACCCGAGAGCACCAGCACTGCTGCACTGACACACAGGCTGCCCTGGAGCTCCAAACCTGTGCAGTCAGCTGCTTCTCACAGGGGTGTCTGAGCTCCACAGCTGCTTGTAGGGAACAGGGAGGGTGGCCATGGAAAAATCTACACCTCCTTTGCAGGGTAGCACGCTTCTGGCTGCTTGAGCTGGACTTGCTGCATTTCCCTGTCTGTACCCCCTCCTGTCCTCCTGGGTAAACCCCAGGCAGCCACCTCTGTGACAGCACTGCTTGTCCCACTGCTGCTGCCCATGGCACTACTGGTGTGCTTCTCTTGGCCCCTCTGAGGGCTTGGCTGTGATTCCTTTGCCAGTGGAGTCAGTGGATGGGTAAGTGTGGAGAGCAGCTCCAGGAGGGAGCCACGAACAAATCCCTAGATTGCTGTGGATTCTGTCAAAGCAAGACTGCTGCCCTGCACTTGTCAATATGTTAACAGGTTGGGTTGACCTTTGCAGTGAAATAATGCTTCTCCATGAAGTAATTAAACCTTCAGACACTGCACTTGGCTCACACCAGCAGTGTGCTCCTCAGTGTGCCTGTTATACATGTTGGTAATTAAAGCACGGGTGTTATTAGGAAGATGGTCTGTCTGTGAAAAAGAATCTTAAAAAGAGACAGTAAAGAATACACAGCCAAATAAGTATATTTATGTGTGAGCCAAGTCTTTGGAATTACGTGAGGTTCAAGTCATAATCCTCCATCAAGTCAGGCACCTGTTCAATGAGCACAGGGAAGGTGTGCAGTCCCAAAGCAAGGTGTATTCCTCTTAAGGGCACAACATCAAAGTTTTGACTGCACTCTAGTCCTAAAATCATACGACAATGAGTCATCTTCTGCTGGGGAAAATAGTCTAAGGCTTAGAAAGCGTGTTTTCTATTCAGTTAGTCTAGAACAGGTTAAAAAGTCATTGCTTTGATGACAGAGTTGACACCTCAAAGCTAAAACTCCACCTTCCAGCAGGCTCCTTTCCAGCAGCATCTGTGCTCAAGGCACATGCAGGGCAAAGCTCGTCTGTGGAAGCAGAGAGCTGGGGACAATAGATAGCCACCAGACCCACACCACTAGGCTAGGGAGAGGGCACAAGCAATGCTGAGCAGTGCAAAATGAGCTTCTTCTCCCTCCTGCTTCCCCCAGCCAGGTTCAAAAAGGGTCCTCTCTGACTTTGTGCCAAGCCTGGTCTACTTCCACTGTCTGTCTCTCCCTGCAGCAGGCCCTGGCTCTTGGGGCAACAAAACTCTCCTGCTGCTGCAATACCTCAGGGTGGCTCTTTCTCCTGAGTGTTCCTGCCTTAGGACAAACCGAATATTGCTCAAATTGTGCAGCCAGATGGCAAATAAAACCTCCCAGCTGTGAGGTTAAATGCTCAACCTTCACATCCTCCTAGGGCTTTCCTTCAAAGGCAGTGCTGCTCCAAGGCTGATGGGTGCTGCTGGTCCCCGTACCAGGTTATTCCTGCTTGCAGCTTGCAGTGAAACCGGGCAGCAGCCTCCCTTCACTGCACTCAGTCCTTGCTCTCTTCAGGAAACATATGCAGCCACAGGTACAGCACAATTTACAGCTGCATTAGAAAAACACAGAATTTAAATGTTCCAAAACACAGAGCACTATTTTTCCTGACATTGCAGCTTTTATCTGAAGTTGTTCTTCCTCTTGGGCTACCCACTGCAGTTATAACACAGAAATCCCTGAGGACCGTCATCCCATGCTGCAGCACTCCTTCAGCCTCTCTATGACTAATCAAGTACACAAACATGAAGGAAACTTGTATTTGTGGCTAGTCTCATATTTTTCTGTCTTAGGCTATACTGAGAATAAACAACTCTTTCACTTGACCACAACACAGCCCTTGTTTAAACAATCCATTCCCTTCCCCCTGCATTACTACCAGCAAAATATAGCCACTCTTTACAGTCTTAGAAAACATTAACATATATCCACACCATGATTTTCTCCATGGTCACTCTCCTAGGAGAATGATTTTAACTCCTTTGGTAAACTGCAGAAGATGTCAGAAAATTTATTTAAATTCGCATGCTTCAGAAAAAAATTATCAAAACCCTTGCAGAGGTAGAAAGAAAAACTAAACACAAGTTTATGGACTGGAGTGGACCCATATGAACATGGATCTTGTAGACTTTTGAATATATTTGTTAAAATAATATATAGTGAACACTGCATCTATACAAAAACAGGGGCTCAATGAGGTGCAACAACCTGGATATAATGCAAAAGGGAGCATTTTACAGAGGAAAAAAATATTTGCAAAATATGTATTTTTTTAAAATAGAGAATTTTTGGCACTATGACTGCTGTTAGTTCCTCCCATGTAGAGCATGCAAACTGTGACCAGTAACACAGCTTTAGCCAGCAGCAATAGTCCAGGGTGTGATTAGCTTCTGGATTTTTATTGTTCTTGCCATAATTTATAGTATATCTGTAGGACTGAGTAGGTAAATTTAAAGAATGGTGAAAATATGGCCTATTACTGAAGTGGAACTGACACTGAATTTAAATTGCATCCAAAGTGTCTTATCAAGTAATAGGCAATTCATCATATCAAAATTGCCTCAACTGAAAATATGAATAATTAGACAAAGGCTGTTAGCCCACCATAGCAGGAAGGATATTGGTTTTGTACATACTAGCTCTGCTTACTCTAACAGTAATGCCAGTAGCTATATTTAGTATTGCTGCTGACATGTATTTAAATTTCAGGGCACGCTTTATAGGCAGAGGTTGGCTGATTTCAGTCAGAGGTTTTCCTCAATAATAAATCTTTCCTAATTTTGGTGTGTTTAAGTAAGTCCTCAAATGGCCTACCACAGGCATATTGAGAGACCATCAATTGATACTTTAAGAAATATGATGTCTTACTTTTGAGTTATAACCTCTAGGTTTAAATGAATCATTGCTAGGAGAAATTTTGATTAGTAGACCACTGTTTTTGGGAAACCTCCATGCAGAAGCAGGACCTGTGGTACCTCTTGTGAGCTGTTCATGGCTGGAGAAAGCAAGAAACAAATGTCTTCCAAAAAATACAATGGAAATGCTTCTTTCTCTGAGACCAGAAGCTGAGCTGCCATTAAGGGGACAGGCAGACACCTGTGGGCTAAAACACTGAAGAGCCACTGTAGTCTTTGACAGGACAGCACCAGTGGAAGGTCTAGCCCCATATCACAGCAGATGAGAAAACGCTGAAATTCAGGACACTGTCTTTCTTCAGCATTTATTCTTAAATGTGACCCTGCCAAAATAGGTCCCTCAATTCCATCTTCAAACACTTTTAACTTCCTTTTTATTCTTTGTGCAACCTTACAGGCAGGGCTGAAAGTTGTAATCTGAAGTGAAATCTGTGTTGATCTCAACTTTATCCACTTCACTTCTGGCTTTCACTTAACAAAAGGACACACAGACAAAACAGCTCTCATGGACAATGAAGTTGTCCCCAAGATTAGGAAAAAAATAAAAAAGGACTGAACTATAAGGACAGGTAAAAAACCAAATATAGCTTTTTATAAAGGAGTCCAAAAAGTGTGGGACTTAAGAAATAAGACTCTTTCCCAGCTCTTTCTCAGACTTTCTTACATTGTCATTTACAAATACTGTAGGTGAGGCAGCTGTTCCAAATTCACTTTCTGCTCCTTTCTAATCCAGCTATGTATATGGTTTTGCATCTGGATCAGTTTTACCACAATATGAAATGTTTAAACATTGTCAGCCACCACAAAGCAGCAGTCCGACCTCCCCAAGTCCAACAGGCTTTGCAAATACACCAAACCAGACATGGTTATATCAGCCCTGATGCGCCCTGAGGACACTGGCAACATGCACCTCACCCATCTAAACTTTATGGAGAGAACTGCTCCTACCCTCAGCAAGGATGTGTGTTTAGGAGCTTGGACAGTGCACACACTTAACAGAATACAAAATGTAAACCCCAATGGTTATGTGCTTCTATTCATCACAAAACATCCTGGAAAGGAGGGAGGGGGGAAATCAACAAACAGTTGGGACAATCATAGATTAACTTTTCCTATTACTGCTTCTCTTGATGATCAGGCAACCTCCTTAACTTGTCAATCTTAACATCAGAAACAAATGCCTTGAAGGTAAAAATGCAATATCATGTAAGAGACCCCCTAAACCTCAAATCTGTCAGTGTCATCAGCATGATGCAGACTCTTTCAGTAACTGCTTCTCACACCAGAAACATAACAGTCTGGGCATCCTGCAGCCCTGGATTTGCTTCCTTCTACCCACTGCACTGGATACCCTCCCAAAAATGAGCCACTCCACTCTAGAAGGAGGATGATCTAGATAACTGACAGAGAACAGAAATACCCAGTTGTCAGTGGGAAATCTGTTTTCACAGAAAAGCCACTCAATCTTTGACTTCTCAGTCCCTGGCCCCACAAAAGTCTTAAAAACATCTTTAAAAGCTGAGTCTGGGAACTGAAATTCATAACTCAAGTGGACACTTAAAATTATAGACTTGGAGAGGAAGGTGACTTTATGGCACATAACAATTTTGCTCACTCCCAGCTAGACCCTTGCTGTTTCACAGCTGGTTATTACTTTTCCTTCTTTGTCCTAGAAGAACTAATGCCTTTTTCAATTCTCACTTATCTAAGATACACCTCTAGCCTTCAAGTACCAAGGACTTTTTTCCTTTATATCATCTAACTCTTAATGTAATCAACTTAAGCTCAAAGTAGTTTAAATATAGTTCAAAGCTTATGACATCCATATCAACCCTGAGGAAGATTTCATGCGTCTGAAACCTTGCTTATTTTTTCCCCCAATTCTGACCTATATTCTAACAAGTAATATTAATTTTTCCTGTAAATATTTTACCTTTTTATATAATTTTACCACCCCTGGCTATAACAACACAAATACACAAATATTTCAGCTTATGAAACACTGAATCATGTACTTAAAAAAAAAATTCACCTAGTTTTAAGAAACACCAATGTTTTATAGCATCTGCATTTAGAAAACATAGAATCATGCAAATGAGAATGATTTTTGGATCTGCTTGCATCTGATAAAGCCTGGGGAATACATGCTATGGCTATTTAAATTTGAGCCCAAATAAAACCTCTGTGCATGCTGGATTCAAAGATGGATTTGTTTTAAAATAGTCTACTTATCTGTAGGAAAAAAACACCTAATTCCCAGGTGGAGTTAAAAGTAAGAACACTTTGTTTCCATGCAAACACTAGGGAAGTCTTACAAGTGACTGGACTGCAAGGTCTGAGACTTTCCAAGCCTGTCCTTGCTTCCCCAGTTCAAACTGTGACCTCCCATGTGTTGTTCCCCTTTCAGTTTCGTCTTGGGGAGGTTTTCATGCCCCTGACATGGGACCTGTGTTTGGAGGTGCTGTGTATGAGCACTTCAGTGACAGCTCAGACGCTGGGCACTCTTTTTATCAGAAAAAAAAAATGTGTCCAGGGGCTTTTCAAATCCCCAAACCCCAGCAGGGTAACCTGTCCTGTGCAGGGAGCCCAACACGGCCTCCAGATTGCTGGGATAGGTCTCTATTACCATCATCTTGGTGACACACATCCTTTCATGGGTCCTGGCACCTGCACAGTTCTTCATCCTCCCCTGAAATCTCTAGGGATTATTTTTGGTTTTGAACAAATCTGTTGTCTGTGCCAGGGGCTTGATGCACCCTGCTCAGGAGAAGTTGTGTGGAGCAGGTACCAGCCAAGCATCTCCCAAACAATTGTGCTCTTTTGTGCTATAACTGGACTTGCACAGCCAGGAGATATTTCCTGGATTTTTGCTTTTGTCTTTAAATCACATTTCTTGCCTCAGCCTGCCAGACCTCTGACTAAATAGCATTTGATAGCTCTCAGGACACAATGTGAGAACATGTCATTCCCACGTTTTGAGAGCAGAGAAGGGGAGGGAGAGGAAGCTGTCCATGGAGCCTCAAGGAGTGCTGAGGACATGGGGAAGGTCTGGCAGTAGCTGACACCAGGTAATAACATTGGGGAAAAAATCCAGCAATGTAGTTAGGGCAGTAAATAAATAAATTAATAATGTCATTTTTATTTCTGGGTTGAATCAATTAGATGTTTGAGATGAGAAGGTGGATTCTGACTCCATCATTTTTTGTGAAGCATCATTTTTCACAGCAAGTGAAAACAGATTAGGAAGAATGAAAATGGTTTTACAAAACAACGTTGGCAGGGGCATTACAGCCTATACAGCCTATAACAGTTAATAATTAACTGTTGTTAATTTTGTCAAAGATAATGTTATTTTCTGTCTTAGCTTTGACAATTATTTTTCCCCACTTTAACACAATTCCTTCTCTTTAATGTCATTGCCACCTTATGTGAGAAGGCTTCATTTCCACTGCTTTTCCTGTATGTCTAAATATGCTAGTTATTTTTTAAAAAAACTTTATTAAATCTCCCTTGAAAAACCACAGTGATTGAACAGATTTTTCTGATTTCCTGTGGTATTGTGCACACTGACTGTCTTCAGTGGAGGTCCCTGCTAGTAGCTGCCTCAGGGGATTCTCTCAAGAATATATAATTTGAATTAAACATTCTTCTCATATAAGCAAAGCAATTATAAAAAAAATACACAATTAATTCTGATATTGGTTTACTACTGAGAAAGCCTCATTTAGTTTCCTGAATTTAATGCAATTCAAGAAAATACCACAATTTAACCACAGCAAATCCCTAGCTCTGACCCTTCAATATTTAAAGAGCAAATTCATTCTCAGTGTCTGCTAGGCTCTGAAAACCTTTTAAAAACTCACCATCCATGACTAGCTGTGTTATATGGGCACAGGTCTGGCATGCCACAACATTACTCAGAAATCTTTCCACCTCACACAGCCCCCGTGGTATGTTTTATGCATAGGACTGAAAAGGACTCTGTGCCACACTGCCACTGTTCCTGCAGTTATCCTTTCAATTTTATAGAGTTTTGCTAAAAAACCCCAAAACCAAACCAACACTGTAGCCATCTGTGGACACCAACAGTGAGGTCACCTACCCTCATCTGCCTTAGTCATGGACATCAAATTAATTACATGGAGATCTGGAAACCTACAAAGTACAGGACAATTCAAGCTGCATATATCGGCAATGCTTAACGTCATAGGTACCATTTGTCAGAGCAGCACAGTCTGTCCCACCAGACAGGTCTACTCCAAGATTATAACACATTCCCTTAATTATCACTTCTAAATGAATCACTTCTTGCATCTAAGTGGACATGAACTAGTGAATCCAAGGCTATGAACAAGAGAAGGAGTAATTTCTTAGATCGCCGTTGATTCAACAAGTCAGTTATTTTTTAGCCAAATCCTGCGCTTATAGAGTGGAGGAAAAAGAATGTTCAATAAAGTTCTCTGAAATTTAAATACATTTCAGTCCTTTGGAAAATAGTATTTAATTTGTTCAAGTGATTTTGATCACTTACAGGGAAATTCAATGTAGGACCCATTACACCACTATGCTTTTAAAAAATGTTACCTGCTTACCTAAACCCAAACAGCACAATCATTTTGAGTCTCTTTTACTAAGATTCAAGAAAGCAAAGACAATTTATTTTCAATATAAATAAATCCTATCAGCTATGTCCATGGCTCATATAAACTATTCAAGATCCTTCTTTCGCAATTGTCTTTCCTGCAATAATTTTTCATCTGGTGGCTCATGATACGATTCAGGGGAAGAATGTCTGTGCCAGTTTCATAAACATGTGACGACAGAGAAG